>BMAW01096057.1:272336-311522 GCA_019974015.1 Nephila pilipes
TGAAGCCATGTATTGCTTGTCTCAATTATAAGTCACGTGATGTTTATCATTATTCTGATTTTACTGCCAATTTCTCTTTATATAAAGATTTGCATGTGAAATGCGTGCTTCCTTTCGCTTTGTTTTGCTAAGTATCACTCTGACTTCTTGTATTTGATTTAAGACGTGATTTAATAATGGAAGAAGTGTTCAAGGGAAAACAGTACGTTATTTCAAAGAACTGGTTCATTTCAAGAATCTGACACTAGTAAATACATTTTGATTTATTGTTATATATATATATTAGTGTGTTAAAATAATTTCAGCAAAGCGATAATATTTTCTATTACTCTATTTGAATCTCGCCTTTATAACCACTGAGGAAGTTCTATTAAAAGCTAAAACTAGCAGTTTGCTGTTATTATCAATCATCTGTCAACATTGCAATGTCATGTTGGGGAGTTCACTTATGTAATCCATTTTCCAATCACGAATTGTATGTACTTTCAGTTTATTTGATTTTCTGTTTCATTAAGAACAAAATAAAGATATCATGATTAAATCATTTTAAACTTTTCTTTATTCATATTATACCTATCAAATATTGAAAACTGCTATATGTGGATCAAACTAAAATGTAATGTGCTGCCAGTAGACATTAAAGTAATATTTTCAATAATACGTTGAGAAATTGGTGATGAATTATGTTTGATATTTTTCTTCATTCTTAAATTTCATTTTAAACTATTGAATAATCTTACTATCTAAAGGGGAGTAGAATAGGGCTTGTTTCAGTAGCGAAATGTATTAATTGGTTTTACTTATTTTAAGTAAACATCTTCTTATTCCATTGTAAGTATAAACATCTCCTTATTCCATTGTTAAGTATAAACATCTCCTTTCTTCAAAATTTCAATTCTTCAAAATTTATATAGTCGAATGAATTAATTCTATTTTAAATTCTTATTTATTTGGTAATCTGAATTTAAAACTCGTATATAATATAAATTTTATTAATGTGCTAAAACACACAATCCTGAACTTATGTGTTTTAATCAATTCATGAGACTGGAATTTCATTTTATCTTATATAAAATATAATTAAATATTTTATATTCCTTTCATATGTACTAAAATTTCCATTTCCTAAAAAGGTTTTCAAAATTTAAATCAAACATTGATACATCGAATTTAAGGGAAATTTCCACATTCATATAAAAATTTTATGGTTTAATTAATTAATTTCATTTATAACTTTAAATAACTAGAAATCACGTTTAGACATAAAACCTCCTGTTAAAAGTGAAGTGCATTAAGAGAAGATCAATTTATTGATATACCACTATCGATAAACTCAGATTTCTTAAAGCCTGTAAATATCAATCAAATTTGCATGAATATTTATTATTTTACATCTTAATACCAAATTTAGGTAAATTGAAAATACATGTTAAAAATAGTAATTATTTTCAGTTTTAATGGATAAACAAATCTACATTAACGAAAATATTTCAAATTTTATATTCTTATATCTTTTAAAACCAACAATCGGCATTTTAACCTGATAGTTAAATTTTCTTCTTTAAAAGTAGCAATGATAATTTATATAAGTAGCATTATTTCATTCAGTGGAGAAATTCTAAAATCTACATATGCATATAAATGTAAAATGAAATTACCTCTAGCTTATTTTCCATGCTTAAAGATTTACTATGTCAATGTATTCTGACAGGAAATCATTGCATATTAAAGTACAAACACGATGCTCTATTTCCAACTTACACATAAACAGTATTTTGAACAAACTTGAGTATGCTGTTTCTTTTAAGACCCTTCAATACACCACTTTGATAAAAAATATTGATTTTACAACGGTCCCCTTTGGTCCCATCTGCCAATCGGGCCCCTTCTATTAACCTTTATAGAGCTTTGATTGTCATGTTTGGATGACAGTAGAGATGCCAAAATAGTGAAGAGAAAATCCCTTGGTGAAAAGTCCTACAGGATTTTTGGCCGAGATATCATTTATTCTAAAAGATGTGTCTATCCTATATTTTCAGAGTTATATAAAATATTCTTTTATGCTTTATTGTTATATATTTGCTTTTATTTGAATAAAAACTGTCACTATATTGTGGAATTTCTATTGAATGTGAGAAATGTATGTTTTTATGAAGAAAACACTATCTGCAGAATTATCGAGAGCATCTGAAATATTGAAGATGCATTTTGAGACAGTAGAAAGAAGTATTTTTATGTATGAAATAAGTATGTCTGTGTAGGGTTTGTTGCATACAATAGAATATTTAGATTTAATTTCTTGGATTGAGACTTGTATCTATGAATATGAATACTTGTTATTTCAATCAATATGTGAGTGATCTGAATATTTTCAGTTAATCACTGAATTTTTAAACTTTACTTAAATAACTTTTGTTTAAATTTTCAATATTTTGCTTAAATGCTTATTGTGAATAGTTTGTGTGTGTCATATTTTGTTAAAAGTACCAGAATGGTAATATTTAATCAGGCTGAGAATAATAGGTGAATTTTAAAATGAGACCTTGATAAATAAATGTCAGAAGGAAGAAAGGCTATACATGGTCAATGTGACGTAAAATGAGTAAGAGAAAGAAAAGCATAATGAAGCAGCAATTTTAGAATGGAGGAAAGTCCCAAATCCTCGCTCATGAGTGTGTATATATAATATAATGTTGAAAATTGAGATTATAATCTATGGAATTATAGAATATAAACTAATAATATATAATATATATACATATATATATTATTTATTATCTAAATCATACATCAATTGATATTCCTCGCTTTTAAGCAAGTAATGCCCAGAGCTGTGGGTGTTTTAATCAATGGTATGGTTAAAGAGAAGAACAATACAACAATAGAACGATATTTTTATTATATTTGGTGGAACAAAGATAATATGTTTCATTTTTTATATATATATATATGGGATGGTCGATGTACTTAATTAATCTAAATAATCAAACTTCGAATTAGCACAATTTAATATTGATGTTTCACATTAAATTTAAATTCACAAGAGACGGACATTCACAATAACAAAAACATAAGTATCGTCTTTAACTTCTAACACAAATAGCTTCATAAATCTACGAGACATCAACAAGAGCGTCTTCCCTTTCTGATGACTCCAAACGGCACTTCTTCAAGAGCAGGCTCCCTTCAGAGCGCCCCATGATCTTGTGCTTTCACAAACGACACCTGGACCCCTGGAAGAAGATGACTCAGCTTCTGACTCAACAAAAAGGATTGTCTTAACTCTAAAAATAAAGCTGAAAGAAAAATTCAAAACAGTAATAAATTGTTAATTGGAACAGCATTTATCAATCTTGGAACATCATAGTCGTCGGAAAACACTATCGTTTTATGAAGTAATCCATCCTCATCTTGCCTTGTCATCCACTTCACTTTTCTCTTCTTTTTCTTTCAATGCCTTTCAGAATATAGATAATCAGTCATATTTGCAGAAAATAGATCATAATCGGGAAACACATAACAGATTCATAGTCAAATAAAAGTATAAATTGATAGCTTATCACACACCCTTTTTATGATTTCTGCCAATTTGTAATTGGGATGATTTATATTTTCTTCAAATGGTCTTAGTTGATCTGTGGATACTTATGTAAAGAAATCATCTTATAAATGGATGAAGAAATTTTTCGCTTTTTACGGTGTACTTGAATACAATGCACAATTAGTTGTTGGTCTTCAAAATTTCTTTTCAATTTAGAATAAAGTAATTATCTTCTGTTTCTCTGTATTTTAACTTCCATATGTCCTTTTCGAGAGCATTTTAATCATTTCAGTTTGTATACTATTATTCTTTACCGTCAACAAACTATTTTCGTAAAAGATAAATGTCGGTCGTTGATATATTGTCATTATTTTTAGTTAAAATATTTAATTATGTTAGTTTATTTAATCTTCGGTTGGAAATTTAATATAGATCAACTTCAATGGATTTTGAAATATTATACCTCATATTTTCTACAATTTCATCAAATTTAATGTTTAATAGTAAAACTGATAAATATATTATCTTCAATGGAGACTTATTTTTCATTGAAAATCCATTTCATTTATTAACTTCACCTTGAAAATTACAACAAGTTCTTATAATATCATTATATGGTATTGTACCATTTTCCAGGCACATATGTCAGTAGTATACTTAAAGTTATCTATTTGTATCTCTCCTGTAAATGTATCTATGGGCTTCTATTTTACAACTCTAATCCTGATAAATTGAATTACACTGATTAGTTCAAAATAATTAACTTTTCAAATATTTTAGAAATTAGCGTAGCTTGACTTCAGTACCTAATAATTTTTATTTAAATTACTGAACGAACCATTTTAAACAGAATTGTTTGTTTGATAATTTGAGATGTTACTTATCATTGGGTTTAGTCTCTGAGGAATCTAGAACATTCAGACGCCTTATGCCCAAAGTTTTGACATTTTAAACCTTATTCTTGTGTGAAGCAAAATTTAATAAATGTCCTTTACTAACACACAAAAATTATTATTCTGATCATAATTACTTGATCGTTTCTGATTCACAAAATTATCAGAGTTTTGTTTACTTTTATAAAATCATCTACTTTTCTCTCGTAAAATCAATTTTGATAACCTCGTAACTTTCAATCTTTTTATGAAATTCATGTAAATCTTTGCATCCATGCAAAACTAATTTATTTTCGTTTCAGTAATTCTCGCATAATATATTGCATTAATGTGGCATCTTCAATTCTCCCTCAGATTATCTCAACTATTTACTATAAGATAATATTCCTGTATTTATTTTACGCTTACTCAATATTTCATGCAATTGGCTGTAGTGACCTCGAATTCATCCATCAATGCACGTTTTAATTCTCGTAGTAATATTCAATTGCTCTGACAAATAAAGCTACTAAGCGATCGTTTAGCTGAAAATAAACTTGTATGTAGGTCAGATAAATTTAAAATGTTTGCAGCGCTCTAATTGCTCTAACCAAACTGAAACGTTTTCATGCAATTCACCATTAAAAGAAAAATAACACTTCGTCTGAAAGCTTATAGAGATGTTCTGATTTGAGGCGCCATAATCATAACACTTCTTCTAGAATTAATTGCTGATCCATTAATGTTCTGGCTCTCACCGATGGGATTTTCTGTTTATACTCCCGTTTCAATTTTCCGATACAGATTCATTGAATTTTGAATATATGATAGAGTTAATCATTTAATAAAACTAATATTTTCATGGATTTTTTTGTTTCTTGAATGCAATATTCAGAATACCACAAATGTTAATCAATTCATGTAATGAAATGTATCCTTAATAGTTTTAATTTGGCTTAAAATAGAGTCATTTACTGTGAATTCGAAACCAGTGAAGTTTCTATTTTTCCGTATTTTAAGACGCCTCTGTATCAAAAATAAATTTATGTAAAGTTTTTTCCTTCTTCAGATTTATTATTCAGTGCATCTCACATTAATATCGTCAATCTTCATCTTTAAATTAGCAAATAAAATAAATCTGACTCTCCTCAAAGACTTGAATTTATCCTTTAAGTCAGCACACAGTAATCCAAATACTTGGCCCTTTATAAACGAAAAGGTCAGTTCTGTTTAATCAGTTAGCATCCTAATCCCTTATTAATCTTATCCCACTTCTGTTTGTTTGATCACCTATGTTACATTATTCTATAAAGAATCAAACTTTGAATTAGCGCAAACATTTAAATACGTTTCATATTACAATTAAAATTGCACACGCTGGACGAGACATTTACAATAACATATTAAATACATAAAGTATCGTAATTTAACTCTAACACAAATAGTAAAATCTTACGAGATATCAACAAGGGCGTCTTCTCCTTTGATGACTCCAAATGACTTCCTTCAGCAGCGAGGTAGTAAACTGTCTATGATCGGGTGTTTCTTCATCAAACCAACATATATATAATAATTACACACATGATACTTTCATTTTAAAATTGTTCCTAAAATTTGAATTAAATTTCTGCAATGGCAGTATTTCATTATTAGATTGATTAGTGACATAAAATGATTTTGACTTTTAAATTCCATACTCAAGATGTTTAACATTATATTCACAAACATTATTTATCTGTTTGAAAATGTTGGATGATAGGCTTAACAGATAGAATAAAATAAATTGTGGTACCCCACATAAAAATATGTGAGCTCAAAATTACAAACTGTATTATTTTTCATAAAAGAAATTCTTCCAAATTTTAAAATATTAGGTAATCAAATGATTCATTCAAAGATATTTTTTCATTATTCACTGGTCATTCCACCTACTTATATAATATACTTTAAAATGTGATTTCTGGGAACCCTCAAACAAAATCTAATTTTCATCGAGTTGAAAAGACCTTTTATCTTGCACTTTCAAGCAAGACAAATTGATCAACTTAACCTTCTATCTCTTCCTGATATCCCATCACAATTGTAACAAGCTAGAAGGATAAATAAAAGGGTATTCTTTTTGTAAGAAAATCTGATCATCTTAGATAATGCTGATTTATATTTTCCAAAGTCGATACATATTTCAAGTACCGTCCTGTTGTATTTTAACATTCTTTTAAATTCCTTCAGATTCGATTTTACGTGGTGATGTTAATTACATTTAGTTCTGAATATAGCTAAAGATTGAGTAAAATGAATACTGATTTATCTCTGAATAAAATTCTTATTTCTGGCATTTATTTCGATGAAATTAAATTTTTCTCCTGTGTCTCTGAATCATGCTTTGATCAAAGTTTGAGAAATTTATTTCTGTATAGTAATAATAAGCAACTAAAAGTCAATAATATAGTTCATTGTGCACAAGTGTAGGAACTTCTATATAATTTGCAATTTTCGAATCAAGTAATTTTTAAGAAATGAAAAATGGTTTTGAAATTTATTATGTTTGTAATTTTCTTGAAATCTAAAAATAAACTTTAAGTTATTTTTATCAAGATAATAGCTAAAGTTTTAAAATGTAAGTTAATTCAATCCCTATTATTGTATCAGATCTAATTTTCAAATCTGGCAAAATGAACAGATTAGCAAAAGAAGGCAATTTTATGTAGAAGGTAGCCTAAAGAAAGCGTACCATCGTAGAGGGTAGTGCATATCCCCATTTTCTGCAAATACTAGGATTTCACTGGTTGTAACACGTTATTGTAACCTCGCAGTAGTTAGTTCGGTCAGTTATTTTACAGTTATGCACCAACCTAGTAGAGACAGAGGAAAACAGTTTGGCTGAGCAGGTGAATAGGACTCCACCCCACTGAACAGCGTTACAGCGTTTGAACATGTCTGTTAACCATATGAAACTGATTATTTTCAATATGGTACAGAAATGCAGAATCGAATGTATTCGAGGAAACCATCATAGTATATTGAAGCAGAACTAACATCTAACACACAAAGTATTACTTTCTCATTAGTGTGTTACGTACTTAATAGTGTGGCGGATATAGAACTGGAACTTTCTATCATTTTATTTACAGAAGTGCACGTCATTCTACTACAGCAACATCATAGTCTAAAATTGACTGGTGCACTTGTCAGGCAGTTTTGAGTGAAAAATTTTTGGATGCTCATTGTCATCCTACAACGTATTACATTCATTGTAATCCTACTTTCGAATAAATTTCGCTTTTGCAGATATCAAATAAAATGCAATTATTTGCATATTTATAATGTAATTGTTTGCATATTATAATGCAATTATTTTCTATATTTAAATGCAAATATTTATTTTCATTTAATTATTAATTTACATTTAGAAGTGAATACATTTTTTTTAAACAATATTAGTGACCACAAATTAATAATGAAATCAATCCTTATATAAGAATTAGATTACTATTAAAGCTAAATTTCTTCAGATTTTAGATCTCAGATCTTATTAGTTTATTAACCATTATATAAAAGTATTTAAGCACTTTGTCACCAGGTGTAGACTTATTTTAGATCTTTTCTTTACGAATCACAAGGTTATGAACAAGAGTATTCATTCTTATTTATTTTTCTACCCATTTAACTTTCAAACATTTTGTTTCTGTGTCTTATAGGTAAATAAATGCCACCCCACCCGTAATTAAAGGACAGGGACAAAACTGCCCTGAAATAGAGGTGTCTCATAGAAGGTAATTATTGAGATAGTTGCACATACACATATATGTGTGTGTGTGTGTGTGTGTGTGAATTACTTATTCACTTTCAGGTCAGTAACAAACGGAATATAAATTAAGTACAAATATCATAAATAAACTGTAATTGTTTTCACTTCTTCTAAAATAATCTATTTTATAAGAAATAAACAATTTTACATGACTTATACGATGTATCTATGTGTTATCTTGCGTCTTTGTCTAATATTTTGACGCCACAATATGAAACACTTCATTCGTTTTCAATTGATGGAATACGCAATCTTTAAGTTACAAAATAATTTGAAGAAAATTTGCCGAAAATAATTTATAAACGAATTCTTATGTAAATGGAAGCTTTAAAATCATTGCATAAATGAAAGCCCTTAAAATCATTGCAAGACACTTCTAAAAATAAAGAAAACCCCAACTGTACAAATATAGTTGATTGGTAGAACGTATTTCGATCGCCAGCATAGTAGTTGGAATGTTATGAAATAAGGAATTCTATCCCATCATATACTGGTCTATAGATCAAAAGTAACTGCAGTACTTTACAAAATTTAAGACATGTATAATCATATGACAGATTGGGAAGCCTTGGAGTTAAATACGTGTCATTTGCGGATGGCTCTGCATCATCAATCGTAATATGTTTTCTGACTTTAATATTTTACATCAGTGATCATCAAACTTTGTCAGCTCACGGAACTCTTAGAACTGTAAGGGTTTCTCAATCCACTCGAAGGAAAATTTATATTAAAGTCACAATAAAGTTAAAGAACTATATTATAGGTACTTTATGTAAAAAAACAATTAAACAAAATTATTGCATTTTTCATAAAAAAAAAGCAAGCAAAATTATTTACTCATTAATAGCACTAACTGCTGCTCTAGGTGTATTGGATTATATTTTTATTTTTAGTGATTGGTGTATTCTTACATTGTCTAATACGAACTATCAAATTTTAGCTCCTTCGATGATATCTGCAGTCTCATTTTATATTCTGAATTTAATGTGTTTCTATATTTGACTTGTCACGTACGTAGGATGATTGTTCACGAAACATACGTCCACGATAGTCTAGTAATCATGGTCGCAGCCTCTCGACTGGCACTATTTTTGTTGAATCAGGGGTTCAAGCCTTTTGCCACTAAATACCCGTCTAGTTGCATGAAATTTTGTCAAGGTACTTCAAATTTTGTTGAGGTCCCAAGTCCTCCCGTGGTCGTGGTATGGAAACTTGGAGAGAAATGTATCAGCCAATGCATCGTCATCGTCACTTCACAGGAGCTCAACATTACGAGGTCCTTCGTCAATAGTTGTGGGTTGAATTTTAGTGAGACATTAGTAAATATTCACAAAACATCCCATGTAACGCATAATAGTAGCTTGACTTTAGACAACAGCTATTATAGAAACTCTGCAGAAAACATCAATCTATTTTTCTTACACATATATTGAATAATTGAGAATCCGGTACTGTGGTCACTGCTGATGTTGAGTTAAGGATGTCGGCAATTTATGAACGAAGTTTCTGTTCAATTTTCAAAATGTATATCTATATTTTTAGTTAATAAACACCAATGAACTAATGTGTCTTGATTTATTTCTCAAGTTTTTATTTTGAATTGAGAAAGCCTAGGTTTCGTGGAAGACAGTTTGAAGACTCCTATTAAACATTAAGGGTGTCAAATCCTTTTCTAACCAAAAGATAAAGTCCCACAAAAGTGACGTAGCTCACACTAAAATTAACTTCGATGGGTTGTTCTTTTATTGATTTTTCTTCATCTTAGAATGAAAAAAATTACTTCTGATTCTTGTCATTGTAAATAGGCTGTTAATGTCAACGTTTTATGCAACACAACATCGGTACAGTAATAGCATTATTACACGTCATGCAAATGATTTTATCTTTTATGTCATAACAAAATATTAAAATTCTCGCTTTTCTTGAAAGTATCTACATTCGTCTCCCATTTTCTTTTGTTTTTAATAACACCTGGATTTTTTTTAAATGTATACTGTATGAAAATGGTTGTAATAGATGTCATCGTTAACGCACAAAGTAATAGAAAAAATTAATAAACATAAATAATTTTTTGAACGTTAAATTGCCGTGTACAGAATAATGAAAAAAATTAGAAAGCGTCATTTAAACTTATTGTTCTTGTTTCCGAAATCGGAATATTTAATGTTAGGTCCACCAAGCAGACAGTTGAAGTTATTTTACTATCGGTTGCTAAAATAATTCCTACTGTTGAGGGGAGAGATGAATATGGTGTGTTGTGAATTCAACAAAGCTAGTAATAGCTCAATGCGAATAGTGTAGTTTGTTATCAAAAATTATAAATGTATCGAAATGTCAAAAATTAAGATTTTGTATTTTTAATAAGCCTTTTTTACGCTCAATTATGTTGGCTTGGCCACAAAAAAATTATTTTTGATCTCGTACAACCTGTAAGTTCCAATTTTGACATGCTTAGTCTACATGATAAAACGGGGCTCTAGTAGCCAAGTGGTATTGTTCGTGGATTGACAGGTGTTGTTCACGTCGAATCGGAGGTTCGAGACCTGATGCCACTAAAGACCCACCACATAGTGAGGCTCATGGAAGTCAAATCTAGTCGAGATCTCAAGTCCTCCCAAGGCGTGATATTGAAGTTTGGAAAGAAGGTACCAATTCACACACACACAGGAGTTGCCCTCGTCACTTGACCGATGTTTAAAATTACAAGGTACATCGATCGTCAAATAGCACTCGTATTCCCTCTCAAAGTATGTTGTTAATAAACAACCACAATCACACTACATTATATAATTTTAGTCCTGTATAATTCTAATTAAAATTCATTACTATAATTAATTAAATACCTTTTTTTAATGTTATTTTTCGTCCAACAAACTTAATACACAAGTTATAAAGTGTAATTTCTGTTAGTTTCGAATTACTTCCTGTACTGAAATAAAGAAACAATTGAACATTCTATTGAAAAATTTGTGTTATGTCATTAAATCCTTCAAGTTTGGAATGCTTTCATTGCACTTAATTTATACATGAATTATCTCTCCTATTTTTTTTTCAAAAGTTTAAGAGTTTTACATTTGTAGGTTAGGTGAAACCTTCATATTTTCTCAATATTCCAACTTTCTCAATTTAATGTACTGTGTGATTACAAGAGAATAACCCAACATGGAACAATTATATGTTTTCAATGAAACAAATAAACGCGCACACTCATACTAATCGTAGTAAAGTAGAAATGTAAAAGCTCTTTTTTTGGCGAGATTTTGGCGTTGGGTCCTTGCGACCGTCCATCATTCTAAATTAAATAATTCATTTAATGAGTTTATACCAAGATTGTAACCGAACTCTAAAAGAGATTTTGAATTAATGAAAAAAAAGTGAATTAGTTGTGACTATTTAAAGAGCATTTCGTCGCCAAAACACGATTTGTAATCCTGACTGATGACAAAACTTAAGAGGACACAGTATTCCAAAAAAAAAAAAATGACCAATCTATAGAAATAGGTTTTATTACCTTATATCATTTGAGAGAATTTCCTAAAAGCATGTGCAAAATTTTAAAACTCTAGTTACAATATTTAGCGAGTTGATTATATTTTCTTTAAAGGTGTTCTAAGTCATGATTGATAATTTGAAACACGTTTCAACGCCAATTAGTTGATCTATTAATGCTGTGTTATAATCGATTTTCTGTAAGATCAATTCACCAGAATTACGAGCTTTGACAGGAAAATGTTATAAATTAAGGGAAACACGGTGAAGCTGACAGTCTGTAGGGGTGAAATTGTATTGCTCACAATCATGAATACGTTCATTGTATAGATATAGCAATAGTTGTACGGAAACATGGTACGAAAGCCCACTGGTATATAACACAATTTTATTCTTAACTCTTATATGGATGGGAATGATTTAGCTTTTATTTTAATTGAGGTGTAACATAATATGAATGCTGCAATATCGAAATTTATAAGTTACTTTAACATGCCGCCAATTTCATACAACTATCATTATTTTCTACTTAGCACACTGATGCACTAGTTGTTTTATTTTGTTTTGTTTTTCTTTGTGCATATGGGTGAACTTAGTACATTAAAAATGATCTCTCTCTCTCTCACTCACTCTCTCTTTCTCTCTCTCTCTCTCTCTCTCTCTATATATATATATATATATATATATTCTGGGTGATTTGTACGATATGTTAAATAATTATGTGCATGGCATAAGTATTAAGATCAATAATTATTTTTTTAAACTCCTCAAAGTTATATATGCCTTTTTTTACTGTTTTCTGTGTGTTTGACCGGAAAAAAATTGTAAAACCATAACTAATACTAATATAACCAAATATAACAGAATCGTGAGTAAATAGTTTCAAGAAAAAAGTTTAAAAAGTATTAAATTTTGTAGAAGTATTAGGAATTTTAAAATATTGAAATATTTGAAAAATTTATAGATTTAAATAATTGTTTCTTTGAAAATTATTTTTTTAAAGTGTGCATGTGTTGTGGTTTTAAAAGGAGTGAAAAAAAGTTTTCCTTATAAATATCAAAATTTGAGCTGTTCACAGATAAACTATCTCCCTCTTAAATTCGTTTTGTTGGGATACTGAAGAGGATGTACATTTGCAAAAGCCAACTTTCTTGTCGGCTTCTTCTTTCTCAAGAAAATGTTGAATGTAATCAACAACCATTCAACAACTAAGAGCAGTTGACATTACTTTTGATCGTTCACATCAAGAAGCCTTGATTTAACTCAGTTCAATATTTTATTTTTCTTTTGGGGCCGTGGAAAACTTAATATGACCATAAAGAACTGTAAATGCGATTAATTGCAGGCTATCAGACAGTAACAACGAAACTAATGAATAAATTGTGGACTGAGTTCGGTCGACTAGATATCGTTCGTAGTTTTGAAGATGCGCTCATTATAGTTCCTAAATTTTAATATTTTTTAATTTAATTTTTCATGAAAGTTTACTATTTATTTACTTTCGTAATTATATGTCATCAAAGATAGGGTACGCTTTTTTAAGGACTCCATAAAATACTTGCGATACTCCTTTCTTTTTTTGCGTGAATTCCAATCACAAATTTCACCCTACTGCAAAATATTGGTTTTTTTTTTCCCAATTTATCAATGTTTAAAATAATCCATTTTAATGCCCAAGGAGTCTCAGGAACCTTCAATTTTTTCCCAACTTTTAAGAAAGAAATATGTATTAGAAATAGAAAATTTTTGTAGATTTTACTGCGAGAAGTGTAACGGTTCTACCAAAACTTCCAAAGCTATCATAAAAAAGAATTAATTTTTTTTGTTTACTTAATTAATTTATTGCTTTTCAACAACTTTTTAAACCTAAATAATCTTAGCTTTCAAGCTGGATTGCTAAGAAATTGTTAATCTTATCAATTTAAAATTTTATGCTCATGTTCAAAATAAGTTTCTTTACGAGTTGTATCAATTTTTAGATAAACGATTAACAAAGGGTTCTTATAAAAATTTAATTTGGATAGTTTTTTTTTTTTGAATTTCTTAATAATCTAAACAATTATGTTTAATATTTTCTTTTTAAATTAAAAAAAATAACTTCAAAATTGATCAATTCTCTACTAAATAACATTTGTAAATTTTAATCGAAGATGTATTTTAGAATCCTGAAAGAAGTACAATACAGATTTTCCTAATTTTGAAAAACAAAAAGTGCAATTTATATTTATAAAAGCTAACTAAGATCTCTCTAAATTCATATAACAATATGCAAATTAATTTAAATATATATATGAATATTAAGTAATAATAGTTTCAAGCTTCTTTTTTTCATCGTTAAGTTATAGTGATTTAAATAATGATGTTTTACCACATGCACGGATAGTTGTTAAAAGAGCTGCGATCCCTTAACGTCTTGGAGTTTCGAATCTTTTTTTGTTCTAAAAAAACTATCATATAAAATTTTACGAAAAACGGATACAACTACCAAAATTACTACATTTTTAAGGAATTATTATTACGTTATTAAATCAAAAATAAGAAATAAAAAAAAAGCAAACGATTAATTATTGAAGTGAAAACTATATTATGCTTCTCACATATATAAAATAAAAGCAACGGATTAATTATTAAATTGAACCTATTTTAAACTCAATCGAACTGTTGTTGCCGTAAAATGAAAACAAACAAGGTACATGCATCTCTTACTTTATTTTGAAAAGTGATCTGTGCTACTATTTTTTTTTTGTTGACTTGAAGAACAGCAAAAGGTATGTATTATTGTGTAAAATTTAAAACAATGTATGCAATGAAATTGTCAAACACACTAATTAAATAAAACTAAAAAAAACCTTTTTTCAAAATTGATAACCTATATTTTTCCATTGAATTATACTGCATAAAACAATTATTTTATGATTTAATATTTGAATAAGAATACCGGATTTCTAGCAAGACCGAAAAAGTGAAGTCCGGTTTACGGAGGGAATAATATACATAAATTCCGATGCGTCTTTTTTCAGAAGTTTAAGTGTTTACACTTAGAGGTAAGACGATTCTCTCAACTTTCACACCGCTTACGTCGCCATTTCTTAAGTCGAGTGTCGGACCCTTTGAATTTTGAAAGCAGGTGTTACAAACGACTTCCGATCAACCGATAATGTTAACGATCGCGGGTCGATACTTTTATCGGCCAAATTAGAGTGATCGTCAAAGACAGTAATGATCGATGTCGTAATTAGGGAAGGAAATTGTTAACTTAACGAGAGATTTAAAGCTTCATAAGAATTTTCCGTTCATCAATTGGAAATGATGCGTAATTGCCGCTTAATTATCGCGCTCTTTACATGAGATAGATTCTTTCCGATGGGCTTTGGTTATCAGGTGATTTCAAAGCGATTTGTTCACGTTTTGGAATGTTATTCATGGACGAATGACTTAAGTCATGGTTTAAGAGATGCTGAATGAAGTGGGGAAGTTCTTTTGTTCTCGGAGATTATTAATCAATTGCCTTTAAATAAATAGGAAAATGTATCCTTTATTGTTTAAAAATTATGTGAATTTTCTAACCTCTTTAGTTATAAGCTTTTATTTAACCTGTTAAATTCATATGTATTCATTTCTAGAGTTCAAAAAGTGTCCTCAAATTTTAACCCACTTTCTATCATTTGAATGAGCTGAAG
Source organism: Nephila pilipes (assembly GCA_019974015.1). Classification (NCBI taxonomy): domain Eukaryota; kingdom Metazoa; phylum Arthropoda; class Arachnida; order Araneae; family Nephilidae; genus Nephila; species Nephila pilipes. The sequence goes on from BMAW01096057.1 coordinate 287,727, forward strand.
TTTTGAATACATTTATAACTCGGATAATACTGCAATACTATAGTAGGCTCAAAACTGGTATGTTCAATACTATGGTATGCTTAGAGAAGTGGATTTCTTAAGGTCTGGGCCTTGCAATTCACTACATCCAGTTGAGTTGAAATTTTGCACAAACTTATAACTCAAGTTAGGTACCTTTTCAAACTTAAATTTGCAAACGAACAAGTGTTAAAAAATATACTAGCGAAAGCTAAACTTTAAATCAAGCTTTTATTTAAAAATGGACTATAATGTTTAAAATTATTTTAAATGGAATACAATATATAATTTATAGCTGGTTCATTCGTTAATATTTCTTATGATCTCCTATATCAGTAGATAAGGTTCTTAATTTATCGGTAATTATCTAGATACATCAGTTAAGTATCACATGTTTTATAAATTATATAATTTTTTACATTTATAAAAAATTATGCTTACATCTTTTAATCCATTTTTAAAAAAGCTTTCAAAAATGTTTTCTTATTTATATTTATTTGTGTATGATTGTGACATTTTATTTTAAGAATTTATATTAAGTGTCAGTCAGATTCAAATTAAATTTCAATATTATTTAAAATAATATTTTCATTAGAGGAGTGGATGAGTAGAAGTAACATACAAAGAAGACCTGGATTTAGTACGTAATGTTTAAAAAACTATTTAGGGAGAAAAAAATCCAATCATGTTGCTACAAGGCCTTAAAATTTGAAATGATAAGGAGTATATTTTTCAAATGTTATCTACGGTATACTATAACATTAAAAATTTCATGATTTATATTTTGTACTTTTAAACATTGTAAAAAAATTAAGGGGTGATAGAAAACATCTAAATACTAAACAAGCCATTTTCATCATACAATGCAAAGACAGAGAGCAAGCGGTGAAACGCTAGACGGCGCTGTAATGGAAAGCAGAAAGTTCAAGTTTTCTTACACGTCGTCATTTCTACCGCAGATTTCAGGAGGCATGGCAAAAGTAAGGTGTTTAGGAAAAGGCGAACATCATTTTATGTAAGGTCTTGCAAATGGGAATACTTTGAAAGCCGAAAGACTATACAGACAGAGTTTCCAAAGAAGATGTTTACCAGACAGAAAAATGTTCGAGTGATTTCGTCGTTGTTGTGTGAAACGGGATCCTTTGCCACTAACGTACATGATACAGGAGTTTGTAGACGACATAAGATGAAGAGGACATTCTGGAAAAAGTGAAAAATCGTCCGAATAACAGCACGCGAATGATTTTCCTTGTCTTAAATGTGCCCCATTTGATTGTTTGGCGAGTCTGCGTAACGAAGGATTACACCTCTTCTATATACAGAAAGTGTATAAGCCTTGATACTGCAAATTATGTGCCACGTGCCGAGTTGCACGTTGGTTTTTGCAATAACTAAAAAAAGCAGTCTGATTTTATTTCACTTGTGTTATTTATGGTTGAATGCATCTTTATGAGTGAAGGCATTCAGAATACATACGGCATTAATGTGTGACATCTAATAATCTGTACGATACACGTTCTCATACATATCAGCGTAAATGATAGAGCTGGAACAGTGGGTGGACATTTGATTGACCCATATGTTCTGCCATTCCAACTGTATTGCTGAACATACCTCATATTTTTACAAAGGTTATTGCCAGAGATACTTCAACCTATTGCAGCCAACATACAAGCACGAATGTGGTTCCAGCACAACAAATCTCTACTCTATTTCAGATGGGAATTGAGGAGTGCTTTAGATGCTAACTTCCCATGGACTAGGGCTGGTCGAGGTAGGCCCACACCTTGGCCGACACTCTCATTTTATCTGACGTGTGGATTTTTTCCCATGAGGGCATTTGAAAAGAGTCCTAAACAGTCTTCAAAAGCACCTTCGACTCCGACGAGTTTCTAGTTGCCAGTATTTCTGTTGCATCTGGAGACGTACGAGAAATGCCAGATCTGTTTGAAAAAGTGCTCAGCTGTCTACATCGCAGATGTAACGTCTGCATTACCACAGGCGGTCGTACGTTTGAGCCGTTCCTCTAAATTTACTGCACATGTTGTCATTAAAATAATTTAGTACCTCCACTATCCGTTTGATATATCATTCTTTCATTTGACAGTAATGGTTTTAGCTGTTCAACTTAAGCTTGCTATCAACCATGCATTTTATGGTGGATATTGCTTATTTAGATGTTTTCTATCATCCCTTAATTTTTTGTCCATGAGTTTCGAAACACCCTGTATTTATACATTTCTTCTGCTCCAATCATTATATTTCTGTCTATATGCTAAATTGCATTTTGTTTGGATAGGTCGAAGTCTTATTTCATGAAACACATAGTATTAAAATACTGCCCCAGGTTTCGTGGATAGCAATATGATTCGAGTTACCTTATATTGATCTTACACATTTACGCAGGTAAGAAGGATCCCTAATCATAATTTTGGTTAAGGGCACGATTAGTTAATAATTCTACATTATGCTTTTTTTTATAAATATCTCATTTGAGATTGAATAAATTATTAAAATGATATTGCTCATTATTATTCTATCACTATGTGTTTGAAACATACCAGAGACAATTAATTACAACCTGAATTATAACATGAAGTCTTTCAGTTTAAGAGTAAAACAAAAGTAAGTCTCAAATTGAGTTGGGCAAAAAACTAACCTTAAGGAATAGGAAAGCAAATACAAGAGAAGCAAAAAATTAAAAAAATATTTTAAAAATATGTACAATAGCGATTGACAATAATTTCAATAAACGCGGTGAAGTGCAATACACATCACCTTCTCTTCTCAAGCGCTTCTAAGAACGCTGAAATATATCAAATTAGGAAACGCAGTTCATTACCCTTCTTACGATACTTGCATACGCATAATCGCAGTGGTGTGCAACCTAAATAGGGAGGGCTATTGTTAGGGCAAGCACCACATATGTTAGTAAGAAAATATATACAAACAAAAAAATGGAATAGAAGCCCCTTTATTAATCTTTCTTAAACAATTTTTGAAATATTTTTATTTTATTTCTATTTACTACAATTTATAATAATAATTTTATTTCTTTCTAAAAACAATGTGATTGCAGTGGCCTAATGGACTAGGTCACGGTCTATCGGCTGACATTGTTTTCATCGAGATGTGGGCTTGAGCAGTGATACTACTTAAGACACATCGTTAAGGCGGGCCAATGCACGTTAAATCTGATCGAAGAACCAAATCCTCCCGTTAATGTAGTGGGGAAGCTCGGCAAAAGACGTTCTAGATAAGGTGTCGTCTTCGTTGCTTAATCGAAGCTCAAAATTACGGGGTCCCTCTCCAATAACCCTCGTATTGCTACCAAAAGCGATGTTAATAAACAATCAAAAGTAGCAACGAGTGGTGAAATCAAATTATATTTCTACCGTAACTCTTTATAGTGCAATATCATAATCATTTGGTAATTCCTGAAATAAACTATTCTGGTGATTGTAAAGTGGTCTTAAAAATAAATAAAAGTTAATATTCAGTATATTGATTATTTTTAGTGATAAATAACAGTTTACGATACCCTTTTTACAAATGGAATATTATTGAAACTATATTAATGAAGTACTTTTTGTGCATTTATATCCTAAGTTAAAATAAAACCATTGCTTTTGGTTAACTTTGTAATGTGTGTTTAATTAATTACTTTAATCTCAAGAATAGATTAATTTCACGTGCAGTGTAGGTCTCACTATTTTTCTTTAAAGGAGAGCTAAGTTTTTAAAGGGACTTAATCTTTAATGAATGCTTTTTTTTAAATTTTTATTCTTCACAAATTTACATCTGGTGATGTTTTAAACGCAAATGTCTCTACTAATGAGAATAGCGTTGTTTTAATTGATATTACACTTTGACAGCGCAACTGTCGATTCATGGATTTGACCCACAGTATAGCGGGGATAATGCTCGTTAAGTCTGTAGAAACTGTAAATACTCCCATTACTATTGTGTGGAAGATTGGAGATGAAGGTACCAGCTCAAGAGTTGACCTCGTTACTTGACGAAGGTTCAAAATTGCTAGATCCGTCACCAATAACCTTCGTGTTGCTTCTTAGGGTGTGATATTAATAAGCAATCAAATCAAAATGATGAAAAAATTCGAAAGGATATTTCATGCATTTTCTTCCATATTAGGGTATGAGTATATGATGCACCTAATTCTCGTTATTCTATTAATTTTAGCTTTCATATATTTTTAAAATAAAGCGTTTTTTATTTAAAACATAATTATCATATCTATAAAAAAAACAGAAGGTAGGGAGACTCGAAAAAAATTAATTCTTTTGGGGGAGGAAAACTGGGGAACAGCAACACTATCGAGAAATGAACTTAAGCTGCTGGTTTAGTTTTCGGTTTTTTTACATAGCACTAGAAGTAACATTAGGGTTATTCGCAATGGACCTCTTAATTTTGAACTTCGGTCAAGTGACGAGGACGACACCTGAGCTGGCTCTCCTAACTTCCATATCTCGCCAATGGAAGGGCTTTGGTCCCTGTCAAACTTAACGTGCATCAGCCTCGTCTACAATGTGGGACTTTCGTGGCCAAGACTCGAACCCGCGACTCAACGAAAACTGCTGGCTACGAGTTGGAAACCATGACCACTGGACTACCGAGGCCACAACGTAAGCTGAATGGAAAAAATAGAAACTATTGCAAGGAAATAAAAAATCACTGTAAAAGAAACTAAAATAAGATATTTTCACGAAACAAAATAAGACGAATTTCACGAATTTATCTTCAGAATACATTGAAAAATTTCAACTTTTTGATTCTCCTTCCACGAAAAATTATTTTATATTCTGATCATGATTAAATATATCTTCCTTTAAATATTATGTGATCACTGGTGTATAAGACTACACCAGCGGAAAGTATAGAAAAAATGGTGAAATGCTGGAAAATTAATCAAAAATTTCTTAATACTTCACATCAATATAACAACTTGAGTTTTGAACAAAGTAACTAAAAGATTGAAGGGTAGGTAGTCACCTACGTAAACGTGCCTTTATCGTTTCCTTTTGCTAAAGGGTTGTGATGTCATTGATGGATGAATCCATACAAAATTAATGAAAGAATCAATCTCTGAGCTCCTGTCATCAGGAAATCTTAAGAGGTAGAAAGTTTCGTCATTATTTCTAGCTAATGAATAAAATTGAATGTAACTATATAATACTCATACAGTTGGACCCATTTAACTTGTGATTTGTTATTTCATGTTTCGGCTTTATTTACTATATTATCATAACTCCCTTTTTATGAGATTCAAAATTATATTTTTTCAGATGACGTCAGGACTTTTTGTTGAGTGTAAAAAAAAAACCATCATTAACTTTTTTCCATCCTATTTTATATTTCATGGAATAAACATTTTACGGAATTCCAATTTGTAATAGCGGAGTTATACTTCGAATGAGAGAAATTTGAAACATGAGAAAGAAATGAGACAAAAGTTGCTATTCCACATAAAAACGACAAAAAAAAAAAAAAAAAAAAAAAAGAAGCGCAGAGATAGAGTAGGAATCTTTAATCTAGGTACGAAACCAGAACCCATAAATACCCTAATCGTAAAGTGAATTTCGTGATAATTTTCATCACCATATAGAGAAAACAAAAATACGACTCAGTGGATAAGTCTAGAAGGTTATTTTCTAAGAGGTATCCATTGAGAGTTTGAGGATAAGAAATGGTAAAACTTTTATTCATATTTCTTAAACTTCTTTTTTGGACTTAAATGTTTGTATTGGATACGAATCATCATTTCTTTGAAAGGTATAAAATTTCCTTTTTGTCTTTTTTTGTAAGAAATTATTTTCAGGATCAAGTGGCCAGTGAAATTAGCTATAGATTTAAACATTATTTATTGGCCAAATTTGAAGATGTATAATTTTTCTTTCCTTTATATGTGATTTCCGTATTAATTGGAAATAATTTTGAAGGATTGAATATAAATCAGATAACTCACATTGATGTTGGATTATTTGCCATTTCACAAATTATATTAATACTCTAATTTCCGATTCAGTTAATTAATGGCTTAATAACCGCTGCGAGACTACTGAAGCAGCAACTACTACTGCAAACAAGACTTCTGCAAGTTAACGATATCTGATTGTACTACAATTTAAGATTATAAATGTCATTCAAATTTGTATTTTTTTCTTATCAAAGACATTGGTACTAATCGAATATCTTTCCTTTTTTTAATTTTCTATATTCAACACAATGAATTTTAATGAAAGTCATTCGAATGAATGAAATATTCATAAAGCAGTTTTGATGAGATTGTTTGTTTCAGTTTATTCAATTATTTAAAAACATTATAATCATTTAATGATTATATTAATATAGACGTGATTATATTACAAAATTACAATATTTACGTTTTTGAGTCTTACATTTATTTGTAAATGATTTCTAAAGATTTTTGTATGAATAACTGATTTAAAAATACAAATAATTTACTGTGAAACTTGATTGAAAATTAATGTCTCCATTCCATAACATTGTAAGTGGCCATCACACAGACGTCATATTCACAGACTCGCGTTTGACATTGTTTTTCTCGAGTCATGGAATCTAGCTCTGATGCCATTAAAAGCCCTCCGTAGAGTGAGAATTCGTGTAGAGTGATGCATATTAAATCTGGTCGAGGGGCCATCTCGTAGTCATGTGTTGAAACTTGGCGAGGGTGGTGCCAGCTCAGGTATCCTCCTCGTCATTTAGCAGATGCTCAGAATTATATGATCCATAACCAATAGCTCTTATGTTGCTTCTTAGTGCGACGGTAATAAAGCAATCAAAATGATCACTCAATCAAAACCATAACATTTTATTTTTTTATCCTATTTTAATAGTCCTTGCAACTGAAAATTAAATCACTACAATGCATTAAGCTCAATTTTCAATGCAATGCATTATTCACTTAGAAAATAATTTCCATTCTATTCTGTGCACTTTCGCAGTGCGTGACTAAAAGGCGAAACCTGAATGAGAAGAATTTCAAAGATTGTAGTCGACACCAGACTTTACTGACAGCTTTTATTTCATCGTCAAAACTAAAATGATGCTCTTTTAGAGTGATAGATTTTTGAATGAAAAATTTGAAAGTCGCAAGGTGCAATGACGTCAAAGTGCTACAACCTCATCTCTACATTTGGGATAACAATATCTTCAGTTCTTAGAATATCAGCGATACTTGGGGACAAGGAAAACAAATATATTACAAACAGGACATAAGTATCTTTCATGTACATCAAGAAATGTTAAAAGTCTAGAAACAAATTAAACAAATTAGGACCATGGAATTATTACTTTTCAATCAAGCCTTGCAATTATTAATATGAAAAATATAAAATGTGTAATGTATTTACTTCAAATATTTTTAAATATTATACCAAATGATATGATCAAAATAGAATTCATGAGACAATTTGACAGAATATGATAGATGACTGTCTATTGATGTAAATATCTTAACATTAAAAATATATGAATACAGTTTATCTGTCAGTATCTGAAATAAGGATTTTTATGAAAAATTTGCATCATGAAATAATTAAGAAACAGCTAAAAATCTTCAATGCACAGTGAATAAATTATTTAATGATGCTTAAATTAATTTTTAATTAAGAGTTAATGAACTGTTTTCCATCTTAAATCAATATTCCATTTATTTTACTAAATTGCTAAAATTTCTCAAAGTAATGAAAAGGTTTTGTTAAAATGTGTAATTATATCTCAATTTATATTACATAAATTCGTTTTACATTATTTCAGTTTCTTTTAAAACTGATGTTGATGAAACTGACAGAATCTATCTAATTTATTTATGGAGAATGTAAATGAAGTCAAATAACTTTAATTTTTATTCTTAAAAATTATTTATAGAAATACAAAATATATCCAGAAAAATATATGTTATTTTCTTTTTCTATTTTCATTGATAATATTATAATTAAATTATTTTAATGCATAACATAAACTATAAACAATTAAATTTAAGAGCATAATTTTCTTGCATGGTTAATCGTGTTTTGCGCATAAAGAAAGGTCCATAAAGAAAGCATAAAGAAAGGCAATTTAAAAGCTTGTTCTTTCCAATCAAATCCTAATTTATATTCTTTAGAATCCCTAGAATATACTGAAGTACGCTATATTTCCTTTTAATAAAAAAAATCAAAATACACATAAAATTATATGATTGCATAAATTCAAAGTTTGCCCATTCATTGAGCACAGTAATTCCAAACATGTATTCACAGCATTACAATAATGTATGTAGTCAGCATATACTACATGAGTCTCTTTGTATTATTACAGGTACACCAGTGCCCTAATTAAATACTTTAAGATAATACCCTAGAAATGACGTTTTGTAAAGAGACATCAAGAAACGTCGCTAAGTTTGGTGAAATTTAGAGACCGAATTTGTTGCCAAAGTCACCCTTACCTAACCAGCCTTTATATCCGTATATGACCTTCTCTGCAAAATTTTTTATTTGTAAAGATTCATCATTCTGTAGGGAAACAATAATGTCCCAACTTTCATGAAGCATTTATCTAGCATTTAAACTTATTCACCATTAATTAGTACTTTGCATAAATAATTAATTTTTTTCAATAGCAGAGCGACTTTTTCCAATACACAAAGTGTCAAATACGATTTAATTTATTTCAGAAGTTTAGATATTTTACCACTATGAAGTAAAACAAGACACTTGAATGAGCAAAGAATTTTTTTTTAAAATTTGCTAATAATATATTTATATCAATGCGATATGAAATAATTTTTCAAACAAAATTGTACATCATTTACACATTTCAAATTTTCTACTTCATAAAGCTGACACAAAATTAATAAAGTACCAAAAATTCTTACAGATTTTTGTTCCATAACATTCGAGGAAGTATATCGAAGTTATAATATAATTTCATTATCAGAAGTATTTGAATTCAATGTATACTTTAATGACCCAATTATTTATATTTTCTTGATAATATTAAATATTAAATTATATATGTTGCCCCAAAAGATGCATTGAATCCATATGCAAGCTATTTATTTCGTTTTAATCTTTCAAGTATACATCATCATCTCTGAGAGTGAAATGTTCTCTGATATATTGAACTAGATCTGCGAATATTTCACTCCCCATGAAAAATTACATTTTGTTTTAAGTTCACTGAGGCTTTTTTAAGACATGGCTATTTTAAACTTTCTCCTTCCATTTTTGAAAAGCTACACTTCCATTCTGAACGTATTTTACTCTCTGAGTATCCACAAACCACATAATTTTGGAAAATTCTCTTGAAGATCGATTTGCGGTACTTCAGTATCTCCGCCTCTCTTTATTTTTTAAGATAAAGATAAGACTTTCTTTGAAACTTTTTCTAATATTTTTCTTTCAAAGAGATAAGACTAAATTTTACGATAAAGGTCTCGTAAAACTAAATTTTACAACATTTTAAAAATGCTACAAAATATAATCTGATATGAGATAGTATGTAAAATTAGTAAAAATTTGGATTGTACACGAGTTTTATGTCATACAACTATTTGCTTTAATATTTGTGAAACCATCTTTTATTTAGTTAAGAAATTTCCTTTTAGCTTTTTAGTTGGTTACCTGTACTGAAAATTCATTAAATCTTGCTTAACTTATTTTTCGATGAATTTTGTGATTTGTCTTAAGTAAACAGCAAGTAAACTTTTAAGAAAAGAATAAATAAGATATTTTTCAAGTTAAACGTTTTTCTTAAAATTATCTACGCTTGTATCAAAGAACCTGATCAAACTTGGATCATATTTTCAAAAAAAAAATTCTAATATCCATGTAAGTTTGTGCGTTATAATACGTAACATCTACTTATGAAGTAGTATTCTTAAAATTTTGGGGGGAAAAAGGTGCTATTTTTCAGCTTATTGCTTATTTATATCTATTAAAGGTGCTTACAAAAGGTACTATTTTTCACTGGAACAAATAAATTTCAAAATTCATTGGGAGTAACAGTATAGGAAACGAAACACGTAACACATTTTAAACGATTAAAAAATGAGTTCATTCTGACCAAAGCGAGTAATATCAAAAAATACACTTCTCTTTAACGGATAGCGAAATCACAATACAAGTTTAATGAGCAAGCGTTTTGGTATAGGAAAAATTCTTTTAACACTAAGCGAGCCTTTATACAACAGTACAGAATAACGTAAAGTGAATAAAATTAGAAGCCAATTCACGTGAAAAAATTTAGATAAAACAAAAAGGTAAGAAGATACTGGTATCAAAAGATGCTTTAAGATTTCCACAATATTGGTAAATTGAAAAATCAGTTTATAGTTGAAAATCATCTGTGTTTGAGACCAAAAAAATAGCAGATATATCAAAAGAAAATATTTTTCATCACTTTGATGCTGCATCTTAAACATATTGTTACAGGAATAAATCATTTACGGTTGTATTCAAAATCAAACATTGATATATGTTTTAATTTGTTTTTATTTTCTTCTAAGAATGCAACTCGGATAAAGAAACAAATATAACTGCCAAGTGTATTTTCATATATTTCCCAATAGTGTGAAGAATTAAAAATAAATCTATGAATCACGCTGACGGCCTCCTTCTTTAGTAATAAAAGTCTTGTTGAGTAATTTACGGAGACAAGAAATGTGTAATTCATAATAAATGTCTAATACTAGATAAAACAGTCTATTTCCTAAGCATCCACTTATTTGCAGTTATTCTCCCTGAAATATTTGAAAGAAAAAAAAATGTGATATTTAATGGTGATAAGCATATACTGGTTCTTCATTATAATAAGTGAATAGGAAAATAATTTTACTTCAATCTTCTAATTTATTGTCTTATACCATACTTTACTTTTGAGTCACAATTGTTCTTAGATTTCAAGACTAGAATTCCAGCTTGAATGCAAAATTTGACTCAAAAATAAACAAAAAGCTAATATTACTTTCTGTCGGAAGTCCTAATTAATAATTTTCCCGAAATAGAATTTGGTAGTAAATTGATTTTATAGTTTTTACAGGAAAGTTACTAATCATAGCAGTTTGAATGAAATCATCTGTTGTATTATAACTATATTCGTAAATATAATGTGTGTAAGAAATTGCTTAAATAATATTACGACAATTCTTCATTACGTCGATATTGTAAACATCTTTATAAACAATCAATAAATTAATCCACCGAATGTGTTTCTCATTAAGATAAACCAAGTGTAATAATGAGTTCTAATAATGTATAGCGTGGAAGTTAGGAGATTGAGGTAACAGGTCGAATGTCATTCTCGTCACCTGATTGTTTTTCAGTCAGCCGTGGCCAGTAGCACATGCGTAGGTTTTATAATAACATTAATTATAACGAAGAAATGAAAACATGAAATCTTACAGTAATTGGAAGCACACAAAAATTAGCAAACTTCAATGAATACATTGCGGTAGATTCAGGTTATATACAAAGTATATGTAACCTGAAAAAATATATAGTATAAAAATTAATTTTCTTATTCACATTCATGAGAAAAACACCATCGTTTTACAAACCAATTTAAACGAAGCAGAGATTTAAAAATTTTGTTTTATAATATGCACATATATTTACAATATTTATTATATTTTCATTTTCTTTACAAAATTTTAAAGTAATAAAAAATGTAGAGAGGACTTTTTTTAAAAAATTACAAATACCAATATTTTACTGCATGCATAATTCTGAAGTACAGCAGTAGTCGAATTTACTGAAGAAATGTTATCTAGTATAAAAATCTTCAGTTTTTTTTTAAAGTTGTACATACTTTATTAAAAAAAAATATTTTAATGAAAATTAATTTTATTTCATTACATTTATTAAAAAAAAACTATGAAAACTTAAGAAAAAATCGATTCAGAATTATACATATTTTTTTCTGTAAATAATTTGTCAAAAATTGGATGTCAAGTTATAAAAAAAGGCTATTTTGAACTTATGTATGGAAATTCTAACTAATATGAAAAAATATTATCAGAGGAACCCTGCGTTCAAACTAATTTTTTTTGAGAAAAATTCAGTTAAATCTTAAAATTAACAAAAAAGAAACATAGATCAACAAAAAAAAAATTCTCGTTAATTTTGGATATTTTAATTGCACCTACCATTTTGACACAAAAAATGCTCAAAAATAATATGGCATCAATATATATCCTTTTTGAAAACCAAAAACTTTGAAGTTTATAGGTCTTGAGCCCTTTCAGTGGTGGAGAGTTTGTTCTTAATTGTTATAACTGTTATATGTACTAATTTTCCTCCTGAATTTTTACAATTTATCTCAATCCGAATTTGAAATAGATTTAGTATCGGATGAACAACTTTTTTATCTCTACACTCATAAGAAATCATTTTCATACATCATATTTAAACAAATATAAAATATGCAATTTAGAGGGCGAAACTTCACTTGCAAAGAAGCAATGATTTAAACTTTTAATATTTTTCAAAGTATATCAATAATATAAAGTCTTGCTCCTTCTACACATTTCATTATATATTAATATTTATTTAATTATATTACAGGGGAAAAAATTCTTTTTTAACTACCTATAAAAAAAATCTCAAAATTTTAAGCAAGGCTTTAGTTGTACTAGTAATGTTTATATTTTTAAGGTTTTGTTACATCAGCCATTATGAAAAATAGTAAGAAAAAAACGTATTTAATTTTGTGGATTTTTCAATATATATATTTCTCTATATTATTATTCCATTCACAAATTCTGAAGCCTGTTATACTAAACAGCCGGAAAAAAATTCAAAACTATGTTTTGATTACAAAAGAAAAAAAAAATCCTTCAATATCTTAATACATGGTCGTCATGAAAAATAAAAAAGAACTGAGAAAAAGCAAATTTAAGTTTTGAAGGTCAGTAAAGTAACTCAAACAAAATTTAAATAACATCTCTGAAAAATCTGTTTATTTATTTAGAAAACTAATGAAATTAAAATGGGGTAGTAAAAATAATTTTGATAGTTGATCATTTTAAGGTAAATGTCATTTTAAAAAAATATTGTACAAAAAAAATTTTTTTACGTAACGCCTTCTTGACCGTGTAAATTTGAAAATAAATAATATTAATAACAATTCATTAAATATGCTTTAATGTTCCGCAACATATTGAGCTCGAATAAGCTCAAATTGATCAGAAATTTAATTTTTAAAGTAAAACACTATCCCCGAAACACTTCAGGCGTTTGAGAATGCAATTAGTGCTTAAACCCAGCGCTTTTGATCGAATTTCCGTTTATTCCCTACAGAATTTCAACGAATCAAAGCAAAGTGGCTTGTATCTTTTATCAAGTAACACTTCTTCTCGTTGATGCATCTGCCGAAATAACACATGGTGCACACCAATGAATGAAACTGCACTTCCTTTCCCTTCACACACACTGCGAGGTCAGGTTTTCTAGAACTCCATGGAGAATCTATTCAAATTAGATAACCAACTTTGTTTAAGTATGTGGAACAAATTTACACAATCACTCGAAATTTAAAATGCTGAAGTCAAAGAGATTTCCTATAAATCGTGAGAAACGGTTCTTGTTCGATTGCGAGAATGTGTTAAATTATGCATTTTATTGTCGTATATAGACGGTTTTTTTCGTTTTTCAACTGAGGTTCCATGTTTATGTTCTTTAATGTGTCTCTTAAAATAAACATTTCCGTGCGAGAAGACTTGATAAAATTGATGTGTCGAAAGCACAATAATTTGTTTCCAGAATCGAAATTTGAAAAACTAACGAGACATGTTGAATATTCTTAGTGTACCTTAGTGTAGTAGATCTTTTAAAATGTTGATAAAGAAAAATTAAAGATTATTTGATGACTTTATACTGAGAGAAAAATTCTTCCTTTTGTTTTCATATACAAGGTATGCATCGAAAGGAGTATAGTTAAGTAACATTTTTATTTATATCTGTGTGTTCAAGTTTCTTCAAATTTGTAAAGTTCTTTTGTCCATTTTAAATCACTAGCAAAATGATATTTAGTCACTTTGCCATGTTTAAAATTTACATTTTACTTTCTATTACTCAGCTTAAAGTTTACGCGTCAATTCTGGATAAAATGTAATAGAACGATGTGTAGCCATTCATATTTTATATCATACATATGTGAAGAAAAATTCATGCTTCAAGTAAGTTTTTATTCAATTTTTTAGTTAGCATTGATTTATTCTCAGTACTTACGTAATAGATTTTAACAAAGTTTTTAAAAATATAAGTATAAATTAAATTAGGAAACAAAATAATTTATGAATAAAAATGAACTCGATCATTTATTATAGAATGCTTCGGCTACTTTTTTGAAACAAGCAAGATACAGTTTGATTTTAATGGGGATATTTAACAATCTATTAATTATCTTAATGATAGGCAGCAATAATTTTTGTATGATATTTCTCATAAAAATAGAATTTTTTTCTTCAAAATTTGACTCTGATGTATCCCACACGGTTGTTGTCAAGAATTAGACTTCTTATTCATTCATACCTGTGTATTATTCCTTTGTTTCCCTGAAAGGAAATTGTATCTTCATGAAAAATACTACTGCAGTTTCAATAACTAATAAGGAAATAATCATATATTTCATGTAGTTTTTTTTTCACTTATAATTTGTGCATTGAAATGCAATGGAATTTTGCGGATGTAGTAATCGTCCATGAGAAGATTATGCTACATTGGAATATAAATTAAATTCCACATTTTTAAAACGAAACGTAACGTATATTTACTTTCTCTAACAACTAAATCTTCTATGAACAATACCTCACTTTATATTTATCTTCTCAAAGTAGAATAATAAATACCGTTATAACTTTCAAGGGTATGACAAGTAGAAAAGATTGTCGTTAATTTATCAGCAACAGCCTCTACCAATAAATCATCTTTTATTTCTCAGGAGAACACTAGTTATTGTTGGTCATGTGACTAGGGTTTTGGACAATGGTCAGCTGCCATGTCCACTGATAGGCCACCATAATATGTCCAAGCTAAACAGAGACACAATGGATGTTTTTATTGTTTTGTCGACGCCATTTTCTGAAATGAATGCTCTGAGTTTTGGACAAATAATACATTTGCCTGCCAAGGTTAATATCTTTTTATTTCATTTCTGTTTCTAATCTAAAGGATCATATATCATTCCTTAATAAATTAATATAGCGAAAATAATCATACAGTCACGATGTTATTTTCCAGAACGAAGTAAGCACATTTACTAGAATTATATTTTGTCATTTCATTTACCTTAAGTAAGATTCACATTATAGACGATTTAGTATTAATATATTTGCTTAAATCCTAAATCTTTGCCCCAATTTATTTTTCATCCATCAGATTGCTTTCCACCCATTTCTTGATTTCGATTCCATAAGTAATTCCCGTATGTGTAACTAACAATTGCATTGGAGAAAGTTTGCAGTCCTATGCTGGATTAAATCCATCACAAATCCTGAAAGTACCGTATATTCATAAGTCTCCATTTTAATAATTGTTTAACTTTAATAATACCAAAAGTCTGTTAGAATTAAAAATATATTCACAAAATACACTAATGTTGCATTAATAAATAAAAAATAATAAGCATAGTAGAAAAAAATTAAATTCAGAAGAAAAAAAATGCTTTATGCTAGCAATAATTTTAGAAAAAATAAATAGTAAAATAAACAAAATATAACAACTAATTACAAAATATTCATAAATTATAAATGAATAATTTAATTGGTTAATATGTGAATAAGCAAAAAGTGCATAATTAAAAGTAAAACAGAAATAAGTGCTAGACTTACTGGATAACAAATAAAACTAAAAATGAAAAGGAAACATGTACAAAGGAAAATTATAAATACATAAATAAGTACCAAGAATAAATAAAATTCCAGATTTTAACTAGACCTTAAAAAAGGGAATGAGAAATTAATTTAAAAAATACAAAATAATTAGATACACATAGATACAAAATGAAATTTATAATTCTGTAAGCAAATAATAGTAAAATAAAAGAATCATGTACAATAAACTACTTACAAGAACCAAACAATAAAAGCGCAATTACTGGAAGATAATGTTTGAAAATATTTTAAAAAAAGTAAAATAATAAAAAGTATAATAAAAACCGGAAATAAAAATCAATAGTGAAATATTAATGAATTATATGTAAAAAACGGCTATGAGATTTAAGAGTATAACAAAGAAAAATCCTCTATCGAAACGTTAGAATTTAAAAAGTATTAAATATATATTAAGTATTCAAAATTATATGCAAAAAATAATTTTAGAAAGAATTAAATTTTCATAAACAAAATATAATAAAAAAAAAACTAAAATACATAAATAGTGCGCCAATAAGCTAGTGTAATAATATGATAAGTGAAAATGGAAAAGAAAAAGAAAGAGGAACTAAATAATCTAGATTATGCATACATCCAACAATGTATATTTAACCAATTTATAGCGGAAGTTAATTAAACAAAAATGAAATGCAATAAATTAAAAAAAATTATAGTATTGCGACAACAGTAAAAATATAAAAATACTAAAACATACAAAGCAATATTCACAAAAAACAAGACAGCCTAGTAAATATAATGAGGTAAAGCAAACTAGAAATAAGATAATAAAGTAAAAAAAAAAAATGGAAATAAAATAATTTAAAATGATGTATCTGTTTCTGTATAGGAACAGAAAAATATTTTAAAGAACTATCAAATCGTTCGTTGTAATTAAATTTAAACCAACAATATTAAAATTCCTAACATAGGATTATATCATCTATTGATAGAGTGACCATCTATTGGCTAATAATAGAATGAAACTAATTTGCAACTAACAAAAGAACTTAAAATGATACAAATAATAAGTCGTACAGTTAAAAAAGATCAAATTTGTTCAAATAATATTTTATATGTATGAGAAAAAATAAAATGAATAATTTTCCTGGATGTATATCTAGAAGACATCCTGGTAATTACTGGTTTCAGAATAGAACTTGATATTAAATTATTTATTCCTGTAATATAATTATAGATAATGACTCTAAAATAAAAATTACGGTGTGACTATCTTAAAAATTATCTTATTAGTATGAACATTAAATATGTATCTATTTCATAAATATTACTAAAAATTTTATTACATGTAATTATCAATTGCATGTCCAAATACTTTTGGAACATTTGTTATTATTTTATGTGTCTGAATTTGATGTGGAGGATAAGAAAGAAATTATGTTTATCATCAAAATGTTTATTTTAATTCAAAATAAGTGGATCAATTTATCTCTCAAATGAAAAATCATTTTTATCTACATAAATTAGTTTAAAAAAAGTAAAAAAAAAAATTACTTTTTCAGATATTTCCTCTGGAATATTAAAAGGCATATCCGGAATGCTAAAAAACGTACTAAATGTTTATATATATATTTATATATAGTATTAATAATAATAATATAATATATATATATATATATATATATTATAATAAAATATTCTCAAGAGCAATGTTCACTAAATAAAAAAAAAAAAACTTTTCATTGCAGATAAAGTTATCAGTATTATAATTCTTATAGATAATTAATACAAACTTATTAAAGTTATCTATATTTACAGAATCAGAGAGATCTTCAAATTCATAGTTACATTCAGCAAATAAATGTTTTTTTCTATATTCTTAGTAATATCTAAACTACTTTTAATGCTAGCAGTTTTGTGAAATTTATTAATGGTATCTTGTAATTTATTTTGTAATATTTAACCTGCTTTTGAAAGGTTAGTAATAGAGAATGTCTTAATTTTATTGAGGTTTTATGAAATTGTGTGGTTATGAATATCACTGGATATTTATATTCATTTTTTGAAATTTTTTTATAAAGACTTGTAACTCTTATGTTAAATTTCTTGTTCACTAAAACTATTTTCTACTAGTAAACAAGCAATGTTCGCTTCTAGATGTTCGTTAATTATTTAACTATAGCAATATTCGCAAATAATTCCATAATTACTTGGAACTTTTTCAAAATAATATACAATAAATTCTTTGTCAACTCTTCATTTTTTTTACTATCGTACCTTAATGTTACCTTTAGTCCTCAAATGTACAAAAAAAGTAACTACTATTAATACCAACTTAAATGAAAGGAAAACAGATCATTTATCTAGAGTAACAAAAAGTAGCTTAAAGTTATACACTACTGTTTAAATAAACTGAACAGCAAAAAATAGGTTCTTAGCAAAAAGCGAAGATATGCAAGTTTGCTGTAAAATTCCTCGCCAATGCAAATTGATAGGCAACAAAAATGGTTTTCTCCATAATACAACCGGTAATTAAAAAAGAAATAGAGAAACGTACAAAGAAGAAAACTTAATTAAACTAACACAATATTCTATTTGTACATTGAAAACTATAAACATAGTATTCTAAAACTATTTAAAGTATACAAATGGTGTTATCTCTATAATACCGACTGGATGATAGCAACTGCCTTCAGCCGTGCATAACAAATAGTTTCAACTAATTGGTACTTGTTCTGATTTGGAAAACTTCTTTGTTTTAAATTTGGAAAATCCGCCACAGAAACGTCCTCAGAGATTAAATTTGCTTATGGTAACGATGGTATTAGTCATCTTCGAGTATTTGAGTGGTTTTGGAGGATTAAAATTGGAAGAGACTCGATCATTGTTCTGTCACTGAAACGAATAATCAATACATACACGCTGCTATGGATTATTTTACAAAGTATCCAGAAGCTATACCAACACCAAATCATGAAAGTTCAACAAATGTTGAACATTCTAACAAAATATCAGATATCCCGATGTAAATTTCATCTCATTTTACATTCAAACCTAGAAAATTTATTTCAAATCAAATTTATTCAAGGAACTCTGCAATCACTGAATATCAAAAATACACGGATCTGCTCTATACCCACTATTTGACGAAATTGTGGAAATATTCAGCACATCTATTATGAATCATTTGTCCACGTAAAAATCAGATTAAAGGAGACTGGATATTCCTTTACTTCTTCCATCTTACCTAATTGCTAAGCATGAGCGATTGTATGGACAACTTCTGAGATGTTGTTGACTCGAAGTTTTCGATTACAGAATGATGTTATTTTGGAGAGGTCCTATGATATGCCCTCCTCTCCTGATGAGTAAATTTGTGAGTGTAGAATGGTATGGAGAGTGCCCATCATTTTGCAAAGGCAATAATTAATTTGATAAGCAACAGGATGAACAAATATATAGCGAAACGAATATTAAGAAACATTGCTTCGAAGAAGGACAATGATTGAAATTACAACTGATAAAACGTCATTACCTTAATCTAAAGTAATAGTATTACTGGAAAGGCTGATATGTCATTATCGAGTTTTTGAATGATATTATGGTTAGGATTCAGAAATGGACTACAGCTAAAAAGCTATTTACACACACCATCTGAATGGCTCTTAGACTGAAAACACTTTGGATGATTCTTCTTCAAAAAGACACTTCCCTGGACATGCAGACTTTAAAGAAGGAAAAGGGTTGTTTCCCCTCTTATGTTTGCGGCCGGAAAGATAGTTTTACAGGAAAAAAGAAAATAAGCAATGTAGTATTGCTACATAAATAAAGGTAACCTTCGGAGCTGGCTTAGCGAAAAATATAAATACCAAACACAACAAAACCCAAAATTTAGTGACAAATCATGATGACAAAAGTAGAAGTCTTTCAAAAGAAATATTCATGAGAGTGTATATATATATATATATGTGTGTGTGTGGTTATACATATAATCGTATTAATAATGTAGTAAATGTTTGTCGATCATAAATGCTTCTTATAAAATAGTGTGATTTCATATTGCTGGTACTGTGCTCGAACTTTCAATTGGTAGCTATTGCATTTTTCCATGTGCATGTTAATCACTTCCTGTGAAAAGAAAATGTAATGACTTTGCTAGAAACCCTTTGTGAATTACACACGCACAATCATACATATATATATATATATATATAAATATATAATTTTAAACAATAATTATTGACAATTTAAAAATGTTTCCATTCATTCGTGTCCCAAAGAGGGAAATTTTAAGTAATTGAAAGTAGTAGTTTATAAATATACTGCGTGAAAGAGGCAGTTGCATTGACATAGCGGTGGGCGGTTATCCACTCACTTATGTAACTGAAATCAGCAGAGGCGATAGCAGTTACATGATGAAAATTTGCGGAAGCCGGATTCGTCGTTTCGCCTTCGTTTCTAAAGCTAAAGAGAGCAAAACATTTCCTTATAGGGATCAATATATGCAAGAATTAATTAAGATTACGGGGTATTAGATGTAGAGATCTTTTTGAATGATAGCTTCAGAAAAAAAGTCTGTAGGGAAATGTTTCTAAAGATATAAAGCGGCGAGAGAATGATTATTCATATAGATTTAAAGCGCGTGATCAAATAAATTAGAGTTCAAAAGATTTGTAACGGAAAATAAGGTGACCTTCTCTCTAGAAGAGTTAAAGTTTAAGGAAATCAGGAAATAATATTAAATTTAAGTGAAATACATATATATATATGTGTGTGTGTGTGTGTGTGTATGTGTGTGTGTGTGTGTGTGTGTGTGTGTGTGTGTGTGTGTGTGTGTGTGTGTGTGTGTGTGTGTGTGTGTGTGTGTGTGTGTGTGTGTGTGTGTGTGTGTGTGTGTGTGTGTGTGTGTGGGCTTTTCATTGTTAAAGATATTTACAGTCCCACATAAATGAGTTTCCGTTCATTAGACACCAATAAAGACATTTTGAATCTGCGGAAATTAATGCTCTGCTTTAACACGAGAGGGCAAAATCAGAGAAAAATTGCATAATAAAATGGAGAATGCTACATATGAGGGCGTTTATTGTCTTGCCGTTAAGCTTAGAGGGAGAATTTTTTATTTTCTTAAATTTATAAGGAGAATTTCATTTGATTATGTCATGTTGGATGAAGAAGGGATTTTGAAGAAGGAGTTTTGCAGAACAAATGTGTAGTTTTTTTGACCATAGGTAAACAGATTTGACGGATTTTACAATCACGTGATATATAGAATTAAGAAAATAAATTAGAATGGTATCATAAAATAAAAATTAATTACTTAGAGTGGAGTCATAAATAGAAAATAAATCAGAAAACAGAAATTAGGTATTGAATGAAACCATTACGTAATATATATATATATATATATATATATATATATACATGTAATATATATATATTGTATATAAAGGTTGCGTATATATATATATACAACTCTTTTTTCACGGTAGATACGTTCTTTAGAAAACCATTGCAAAATACATGCGACAAATGGTAAATTTGAGGGATCCGTTTCCACAAATTTAAGAAATCATGTACAATGAAAAACTCTAAATATTTTTCCCAATAAACCATGCAAAAAGAAATAGTAAATCTATATTACATATTTATAAAGAGAGCAAAAACAATTCATTTTTTTTATGTAAAATTTTTTTAATTTATGAAGCATTTAAAATTAAATCTATAGAAATTTTTATACAATGTAAAATTCAAATTGAAATCAGGAATAAACTACTAACAACCATTCATCGCTACATGATAACAAGCATGGAGGTTTATTATGAACTAAGGTCAAAAATGCTATCATCGATGTGATTTAGATATAACTAGTACAACTGTCGGCTTTGATTTAAATGAAGAATTTCGTTCTTTTTTGCCTGAAACTGAATATTGTATTCAAGTTGATGTACAACAGAAATAAGAAAAAAGAAAGTGAGTTACAAATTCAAGATTATTTCCACGTAACTCCAGGCCTAAAGTAAACAAGTCATGAAGTAGACCACGTCCTCACACATTTATGGGCTAAATGACTGTCTTCTGATTTATCAACAGAAATTAAAATTTTAAAAAAAAAATTAGGAGAGAGAGTTCGCACAAGAAAAAACATATTCGTGTAGAAAAAGGATTGATGTATGCATATATGTATATACAAATACACTTTTATTTAACAGTTTCTTACTTTCAATTTCTGTACTTGAAAATACAAACACAATTTTGGTATTTTCAATGCACATAAACAGATCGTTTTCCCAGTGTGTTTGTGATGTTGATTTAAATTAATTAATCATAATTTTAAATCATGAAAATCTACTCTAACTGCTACTACAAATCAAACAAAATACAGCACTATTTGAAAAGAAATGTTCTTCAAAACCTGTAAAGATAGCATAAATGTTATGATAAGTAAAAGGATACTTAAACTTATAATTTTGTGTTAAAAAAAATTATTGCATTTTGTTCAATTTCAATCGTAGCATATATTTTAAAAATGGAATTATTTCGAAAATTTCAACCAATTCTCTTAAGAAAGGAATGGATTTCTAAGAAAATCAGCAATATTCTGTTACTTTTCCGTGAACTCTCGGTAGCCTAGTGCTCGTGATCGTAGACTCACGGCTGGGGTAATTTTCGTCGAAGAGTAGTGGGTTAGAGCTCTGATGACACATTAAAGATCTCCTGTAGAGAATCATGCACATTAAACCTTTCGAGGTCAAAGTCTACAGGCGCGGTGTGGAGAGGTTTGGAGAAAGGAGGTACCAACTCCGGTGTCATCTCGTCATTTGATCGAGGTTCAAAATTACGATGTCCGTTGCCAAAAGCTTTCGCATCCGTTATTAGAGTGACGTTTATAAACAATCATATTACATCTAATTCTACCGTATGAAAGAAACTTGAACAAAATTTGAATTATCAGTAAAAGAAATTAATAAATGTGAATACATGTATGATTTGGTATCCAGATTTTTTGCCTATGTATCTATTTGAATGTACTCCGTGTATTTTGGATGTATTTTTCCATCTTAAGCCAACATTAAGTGGAAATATTTTTTTAAAAAAAAAAATATCTGTATTAAATAAGGTTATTTTTTTTTTTATAAAGAATAGCGAAAACACAATTAAAAAGAAACACCTTTGATAAGTGGTAATAAAAAAAAATTCTTACATTTTTCTGCTCTATCAATGGGTGAAACATTACTAATGCTGATCCATCTACCAAGTTTGTCTTATTTTCTTGTTTTTTTGTGATATTTTGAGCATTTCGTCCCTTTATACAACTGAGATAGATAAATAATCTGAAAAATATATTCAAACAAATCTTTTGGTTCTCCTATTGTTTCCTCAAAACTTAAAATGCTTTATAAATTACTTTAATCAAGTAAAAAAAAAAGCTACTTTCTTTTCTTTTCTTTTCCTTTCCTCCTCTTGTTCTTTAAACAGTTAGTTTCAGAATGGATACTAACTCGATACGCTTGTCTGGCCGTTTCTTTTAAAGGTTCCCATTGAAAAAAGTTTTCTTGAAACATAATACTAGGGACGATTTAGTCATGGTTCGGCTCGCTAAGAAATGAATAAAAAAATGAATATATTTATTTTGTACTGAAAATGTGTTTGTTTTACTATTCCTATAACTATCTGGAAAAATATTATAGTTAATAGAAAGTAAAAATAATTTTACTTCTTTTGTATTTTCAAGAAGTAATCTGAAATAAATTCAAACTTTCTTCGAAGTTCAGATTAAATTTGTTTCTTTTGAACGATTTTTAATTCAAATATTTCCCATTTTCAATAAAATAAATTACAGACAATGCAACAAATTAAAAGATCATTTACTTTTCTAAATGTTTAATTTTATTAAGCTATGAAATTGCTGAAAATTATTTATTAAA
>BMAW01096057.1:313097-332781 GCA_019974015.1 Nephila pilipes
GTTACGTATTGATTTAATTTTTGAAATAAAATGTAAAGCTTTCCTACAGAATACACTTGTAACATTAGTTACAAGCTTACTAAAATATTACGGTAAGACGATAATGGTTGTCTAGTCAAGAAAATCTAAAGTACTATTTAGCCTTCAAGGAAAATAACTACGGAAATAAAAAAAATGAATTGCACTTAACTAGCAGTACTTTAATTAATGTTTTAATCCATACATTTTCAGCAGAGTATTATTATTAATCAAAGACATTATTTACTCTAACTGACTGATACATGCCTAAGATGATCAAATATTTTTGCGTAGTAATATTTTTCACCGTGAAATCATATCAGTAATTTCTATTGATAAGATCACAAACAAAGGAATTTATTAGGCTATTTTCTATAATCATTCATGATAAAATAACAAAATACTCATAAATATGAATAATTTCAATTACATTATGAGAAAAGCACAAATAAGACATGTAATCACTGTAATGTTTCACTACAAAGAATACTTTTATAAAGATAATGCTTGAATTTATTGAAACTCGACATTTCATAACTCTAGCGTGGGTAACAGAAATTCTCTAACAAGATTGCAACTGTTAACCTGAAAATTGTGTCTTGTTTACATTGCATATTTAGAACAAGGAACTAATGTATGCAAACCCAAAAAAAGTTTCGAAATATGTAATGAGTATTTATATACTTACGTGCTTATTCCAATATATTAAATTTTTAGAATCTTTCACAATAATAATTTGATCGACACATTACGTTTAATATTATTGTTTCTTCTAAACCTACTAAAACTGTACATTGAAGTTTAATTTCATAGCTAATCTATTCACCTATAATACCATTCAAAAGGAAGATAGAAAACTGCCTACTAATACACATTTTTTAATTCCAAGGGAGGAGAACTACATTTGATAATTAAATCAGCTTAGAGGCAACTTCCCACAATCTCGAGAGTAATGCATTTCGCATGCCAAAAACTCATCACCGTAATATCATTGACTGATGAGACTGTCTTCGCCTTCTTAGGAGCATTCCCTGGAAGCAAGTCAAAGTTTTTATCGTTGTTTGGTTTCCAAACTACATTTATAATGATGAGTTCAAATCTTATCGACGATGACAACTCAGCGAAAATTTGCGACAACTCATCGCGGCAGCAATCATGTGTGGATCTATTAGCAAGTGGCTGCCTAATCAAAAATGTATTATGTATCAGTATTTTGTCTATTTTGGATGTATTATGTTTATTTATGTCTTATTGATGGCAGCACTCAAAGGAAACGCCAAATTTCTCTAACACCGTTACCGTCACTTTCAAATACATTTTGGACGAACCACGTTTGACACAAACAGGAAGTTGATCTAAATTTTCCTGTACAATTTTTATATACTGTATTACCTAGGTTTTTGGATGACTGCAAAATCTTAAACTTTGATTCAAGACAAGATTCATCTTTTGATGTAGAGTATAAAATATCGATCCATCTCTGACCCATATTGAATTTAATATAAAAAAAAAGAAAAAAAGAAAATGTGGAGAATATTTTTCTGCCCAAACTCTCAGCTGCCTTTGACAATCAAGTGAATCATTTTCAAGTGCATACCGTGATAGAAAATACCACTTCTGCTGATCGTCTGGAGTTTCTCTATTTGATTTCTATTTGATTTTATTTTCCAAAAAAAAAAAAAAAAAAAAAAAAACATTTTTTTATTATTCAGATAGTCAAGAGCAAATGCCGAAATGTTTTAAGAAGGAAATTATTATATTGGATATATCAGTGTATTATAGTGAAAAAAAAATATTTCCTACTTTAAATCTCTAATATAACTTAAGTTCTTTATATTACTGATATAAATGTATATGAAGCTACTCACAGATATAGAATTCTAGTCTGAGAATGAATTATTTGTTATGCAAATTACCATGTACTTCTGCAATATATTTTTTAATTCTGCTTAAAATATAGAAACATAAAACAACACAAAGCAAAAATAGTAATTCCGTTTATTAGTCAAAAGAAGTTTTTTAGCATTTTTTTATATTCATCTTGGAATTTTTACGAAAACCGAGGCATGGCATAAAATATAATTATAAATAATATCACTGTACAATTTTCCGAAGCATATAGAATCTGTTATAGTCATGCATATATATTTATTATATTTAAGTCTACGAGTGTATTTCTTTAGAAAAAGAATAGCAATATTTCCTACTAGACTTTCCTCTCAGTTACTTTGAAAATTTCATACTAAGTCATCTATCATAATACAGTCAAATCTATTTTTATGCACTCCTTTTAGTTCTGGGTTTTTGAGTGAATTTTTATGCGCTATATAAGAAAAGTGTAGGAAATAAAAAAAAGTAATTTAAAATTAAAGAAACAGATGTTCTACCGAATCCTTTCATCACAAAAAATGCGTACATATTGCATCAACATCTTTATTACTTTATAGTGGGACTTCTATCACGTTTTTCTCATCAACTATTATTTTGGGGACTTTAAATTCATTTTTTGCAATCGATACCAATTCTAAAATTATTTAATTTGACTTAAAATTAGCTAGTTTACTAATGAAGGATGGCTGTGGCAATGCACATTTATAAATGTTAATTACTCTTCATAAACAGATTCGTAAATATTCATACATATTAGTGTTGAAATATGTCTCCAATTACTTTTAATTTTAAAAGAATGATGTTATTTAAATTTTGCATTAAATGAGAATAATTTTCCTTATACAGGTATCTTGGTTACTTCATTTGTTTTGTTTTTTCACTATAGAAGTTATGATTTTTAAGAGAAGAAAGTAAACCATTTTTATAGCAAAGTATAAGCACTAGGGACGCTTTGAGACGAGTGATTAAGAAAGTAAATTTAAACTGTGTAATTACAATACAGTAGAAGAATACTTATAGCATTGTGACAAGCACCGAGTATTACTGCTTCTTACGAAATACATCAAAAGACTTCTTTAACAAAAATTTC
This sequence comes from Nephila pilipes, assembly GCA_019974015.1. Classification (NCBI taxonomy): domain Eukaryota; kingdom Metazoa; phylum Arthropoda; class Arachnida; order Araneae; family Nephilidae; genus Nephila; species Nephila pilipes. The sequence continues at coordinate 316,096 of BMAW01096057.1, forward strand.
AAGTTATTGTTGAAGACGTAATTAGTAATTCGAATATCCGTCGTGTCTACTTTTATAAGTCCGTTAATATCTGATGTTATAGATTATGTAAGCTAATCTTTCTACCAACAATTATTTCATTCCTGAAAGCAATATCGAGTAACGAAACACGAGACAAAAATGCTAAATGAAAGTAATTTATGACTCTCTTCATATATACATACAATTTGATTCCGTTAACTCACTGTTTGTTAACTTCCTAATTCGTTTAATTCATCGTTGCCCTATGGCATCCATTTTATGAAATTCAGATTAATCTTTTTTCAGATAACTCGCTTTCTTTTTTTCAGATGATACAAGTTAGAATTCTTGTTAGGAAAAGATCACTAATGCCTTTCTTCTTCTTTTTATTTTACATATTGTGGGAAAATATGCAATGACGTTGTGATTTTCAAAAGTAAACATGTACACCAAAGGAAAGTAATTAAAAAATGAGAAATAAATAAATCAAATGATGATTGGTTTTATTAACGTCACACTAGAAGCAACACGAGGGCTATTGGCGACGGACATTGTTAATTTTGAACATCGGTCAAGTAACGAATAAATCAAATAATGCATGTGCACCTATAAGAAAAATAAAAAGAAAAAGAATTTTTTGAGGATTTCAATGTTTGAATTGGATAAAAATCATCATTTCTAGAAAATGAAATATTCCAGTTCAGAATTTTTTAAAAGATCTCGTTATATTAGTGTTTAATTCTTATTAAAATCACACTAGAAGTGACACGAGGGCTGTTGGCAACGGACCTCGTTATTTTGAACCTCGCTCATGTAACGAGGGCGACACCTGATTTGGCAATCCCCCTATCCTTACTTCCACACCACGCTAACGGGAGGACTTTGGATTAACATGCCCGACAGATTTAACATACATTAGCCCCGGCTACACTAAAGGTCTTTAACGGCAAAGGATCGAACCCGCGACTCAACGAAAACCTCCGTTCACAAATCCAGAACCATGACCACTAGGCTACCGCGGCCACTTGCTATATAAGTGATATTAACTGTACATTCAAATAATTCTTATTGGACAAATTTTAAACATTTAAAAGATTTATTCTTGTATGAGTGATTTCCGTATTAATGATAAATAATGTCGGAAGAGAGTAAACATAACATAGAAAATTCATATATATTTTAAAATTTGTTTATCGCTCAATTTGCATTGAAACTGTAACTCTAGGTTCACTTAACTCGTGGTTTAGGAAACATGGACCTCAACTACTGCTAGTTAAAAAGGTTCTATTATATGAGTAGTCCAGATTTAAAAAAAAAAAACATTTCATAGCTGTCCGTAAGTGAAAACAGTCATCAGATATTTGGGAGATTTTGTGAGAGATTTAATGAATTGAAGGGAAACAAATTATTTCAGCCAAAATAAAAATATTTACAATTATCGTCACGAGAGAGTTTTGAATTAATTCATTACACATTTTGTATCACTTTTAGAATAATCTAGCAATTTTTAAGCATTTCTACAAATTTTACTTTTTTAATAAAATGAAACATGTCCCATATGATGATCAATATTTTCAGCTAACATCGAAAATTCTAAGATGGCACATTACATAGTTGACCACCGCGTGCGCAGGAAAATGTCAAGCACGTGACGTGGAAAGTTTTTTAGTTCAGGTAAAGTTCTTGGATTGGTACGACTTTATGTATGTTCTAAGTGCTTCCAAGATCAAATTAGAAGGGATTATGGTTTGAGAATTTCTCTGTACATCTATAGAGTGGAAATGGCTTGGACATATTAAATCCACAGTGTTTAAAGTCCTTTTAAGGTATTGTAGATATGGTATTCCTACAGTTTCACTAAGTCCTCCATAAAATTTTAGTTTTCAGATGGCAGTTTAGAAACACAATTCTCGATACCTTACATGTATCACTTTTTTAAGAAATTTAATGTGTCTTTACCTTAATTGCATCCATAGATTTTTGTACTGAAAAAAAATTGGTTATGTGCCTACAATGTTTTACAATTTGATCCATCAATTCTGAATGAGCCTGTTTGAAGAAGAAAGTGAAAATATTCTTAGAATTTTTTTGAATCAAAGTTACCGAAATTTGGATAATTTTTGTAAACTCAAATTTATGTGCATTTTTCTTTGAGAAGGTATTGAAAAATAATTAATTCTGTTTATTGAATGCATCAAAAGGAGATAATAATACACATTGATCATTAAAAATAGATTGTTTTTTTAAAAAAAAAAATGTATTTCGCAGAAAAGTAGTCAGTGAAACATTTCTTGTGGATAAACGACCAATTTATATATAATTTTTTATATGGTTCATGATCGGCTTAAAAGATTTGTTAAAATATGGTTTTTTTTAAACCAGTTATATCCAAGTTCACCCTTAAACTACGTAGCAATTGCAACTTACAATATTTGAGTTATATATTTTTATTCAAATATTGATGTGTCTGACAGATAAAAATAAAAACTAAAAAAATGGATACATTTAAAATTTAATTAAATATTAGAGAGATAATTTGCACTTCTAATTCATAATCTTTTACAGTGATCATTCATTGCAATTTTCGTTTTATTCAAAAAATTGCTTCCTTGTATGTTACAAATTTTACTTTAAAACACTAAACATATATTTCCTTTTATAACTTTTATTTTAATAAATTTACAACTTATAATAAATATCCATAGATATTCAAATGAATATTAATTATCAGATATAACAGAAAATTCTGATTTTGTAAATATTTCTTTTAATACTACATATTAACATTTCGAATCATTTTTGTCCTATGTATTGAGTAAAATAATTTAACAAAAAATAATTACAAACACCTTTATTTTTCTCTTGTTAACCCTCTCAAATTTAAACTACTAAACATTAAGCAATCCCAGTGGTAAATGTCTTACTACAGTTACCAACTACTACAAAATCATAAATTACATTTGAAATAACTATTCAAAACCAGGAAAAGGAACAGTAAAGTCCTTGCAATCGATAAACTAACCACATCAACTAGATGAAAAAGTAGACCATCTTGTTCTTTCGAACTATTGGTCGAGAGTTAGTGTTAGAATGATCGTTAAATATGTCACTGGAGCTAAAGCGTGAAACTGAATCCAATCTATAATATCGAATTCCTATCAACTGTGTGTCGCAAGTGCAAAGTGACACTTGTCAAACATAGGATGTCTGTTCTTCGTAACTAAGATGAATGTTAACGAATTTTCCAATCTGTTTCTGTTGAAATGAATTACTGGTGCTGTTTGCTGTCGAACGTGAGACCGAATTATTGGGGAACATAGTTCATTTCAGTGAAATGTAACACTTTCTTGTCTTTAGATAATTATTAGTTTGCTCATGTATTGGATTACTAATCTAGTGCAGAATTTACTGAGCAGTAAAATTAAAACACGCATGTTGCTTAGATGTACGTAATAGAGAATAAATAATGCACATAAAATATTTTAAAAAAACCATTTTTATGTGGCAACAAAGTAAAATGGAACACAAAGTAAGTAAAATAATGTTTTCTGTGACCAGTAGGAACTGAAATGAAATTGAATTGAAAATAACAATTATAATCATCAGCATAAATTTAAAAAAAAGTGAAGGTTTTTCAATTCAGCAGAAATTTTATTACAAGGAACTGAAGTATTGTACGTGATCATAAGTTAGACAATTATATAGTTGGAACGTGAACAACACATGAGTTTAAGTCAAACATTTTTTGCTAAATCGAAAAACTTTAACTTGTTTTTTGTTTATGATGATGATAAAATGTCATTTTTAGTACATTCTCATTTAATTTCTTATTGATGGCAGAAGAATAATTTTTTTAAAATTTTTAGCGTTCAATGCTTTTTACATTTTTGTCTCTTAGAAATTTTGGTTTTTAGAAAAAGGTTTTAAGTATATTATTTTATGTTTATGTTTATATTCATAATAATCAGTCATATTTTTACTAAATTTTCGTGTAATTTCTTACTTATGGTAGACTTTTTTTTTATTTTTTAGTTCCTTGTTTTTGCATTTTTGTCTCTTAAAAGTGTTAGTTCCTTTTTTAAGAAAAAGTGCTTAAGTATATTATTTGTTTATAAGTTAATATATATATTCATGATAAACTGTCATTTTCATTTAATTTCTTACTGGCAGAAGAACAAAAAAAAAATATGTTAAAGAAATACCCCCGGGGGCCCCATTCAATCTAGGTAACAGATTTTGAGACTTTGGCGACAAAATGAAGGCTCTTTGAAAAACTGGAATTCTGTCGATATCTCGATTAAGAGAACAATTTTGTATTTTTCTTGGATTTTTCATGTGACGTCCCACTTGGCCGAAGCACCAATAAAAATTGAGAGATGTGAAGTCTAATTGAAACTATCGGAATTTGCAGGAAGCGGTCGGAATCTGCATCTGAGATTTTTTCGTAGGGCGATCTAGTCATTTGGTGAGCATATAATAGATATTGAAAGCTGATTATTTTGCTGATCTGCACAAGCGCTGTATTTGTTTCTGTTGTATTAGTTAATCAGTCCATGGTTTGCTATCTGCGTTTCGTCTTGTCCTGAATATTAGTTAATAAAGTGTCATTCGCCGTTATCCTCTTTTCTGGACTGTATTCACAGTACACCCACACGAGAATAAATTTTTGTAATAATATGTTGGACAACTGTTCGGTCCCAAAGCGCATACAATCCTGATGTGTACTGGTTATATTTAACGTTTTTTGATTTTTCACCTCTTCCTGAAATCAGAAAACCGATTAAAAATAAAAAGAAATATGTATAAACAGCAAGAGATTAGTATAAAAGTAATTTTATGAAAATTCCTGAAAGGCAAAAATTAGTCTCACAGGTGTGCTTTGCGCAACAGTGCAGGGCATAATATTTTAAGAATTAACAATTATTACTCTCACTTTAACGTTACGTTTTCTTAATGCTGTTAAAGAGAAAAAAATTCAAAGTCGTAGTTTCCGAGTATTCTTGGTCGAGAACTGAAGGCCAGCTTTAAGTTAATCGTATTAGTGTGAATGTAGTGGGATTAAGCTTATCAGAGCTCAGAGTCCTCACGCTAGGATCATTTTGAAGTTAGTAGAATGTGGGGTAAGTGTAGGTGTCATTCTTTTCACTAGACAGAGGTTATTCCTAAGTACAGTGCCGATAGCTTTCTTGTACCATACTAATAGTCTCGTCTGAATGTGATGCTGTTAAAATATAAAATCAAATAAAAACTGTTTGAGCATGGCGATACGAAAAGTAATTATCGATGTGCAACTTAAGGTGATGGAAAGTTCATCTCGAAGATACATCATGTTGAACAATGGGGTATGTTAACCCTTAAATGGAGATGAGCCTCAACTCCCTCAAGTGGTGTGAAATTTTGAAGTTTAAGTTTTCAGCGCCTTATGTTGTTTTTGCCGCTAAGGTTCAGTTCAAAATTACGAGGTTAGTTGCCAATATATAGTCCATTATTACATCAGTGAAGCAATTTACAAGTTTGGGAATATTGTTATCGTGTTATGAATCGTCATAGGTACTAGTGTAAGGAAAATTATTTATGTTAGACTAGGTTTGGCCTGCCCGGTGTCAGAGTGCGTCCAACAGAGCAGAGTCTTTGGAAATAAAATGTAAACTTTCATTGCCCATAAGAGTATCAAAGAAAATTCTACCTTGAGTTGTTCCCATCATATCCCATTACTATAGAGAATATCTCAGTACACTGATCAAACTATCGTCATAATGTTTCTTCTATATTCTTGTTCAGAAGCAATAACAAGGTTTAGTTCATTTTAAAAGAAGTGCGAGCCTCTTACGTAAGTAGATGATACACATTGTATATCTAACTAGCAAATCTACAGAAGAGATCGGGTGTGTAATTATTATTAGACGCGAGGAAGGAAATAGTTACAGGACTTCTGTTTGCAAAAGCCAGTCTTCAATACTCATTCAGAAGTATATTTGATCTGGAAGCGTATGGTTACAGGCAGACTGACTACTCAGTGTCCGTTTATTCCTAATTGTTGTAAGTGCCCATGTATTGTGTTGTATTTGCAGAACAGTTTTTGAACTAAATTTCGTAAGAAAATATTTAATTCAATAAAACATAATTTCCCTTAGTTTATTGTGGAATGTTCTTGATACCTCTAATGGGCCCCAAGAGGATTAATCGCTTCCCGTGACGCAAGAGGCGAAAGTAATTGTAATTTTTAACATTAAATTTTGGATTGGCAATAAAAGAGCCAAACTTGAAATGAAGGTGATCAATCGAATTAATCACACAAATTTTTGTATTTATGTATAAACTTATGATTTTTGAATAAAATATTAGTGACTCAAGGGGCTATTGTTTGTAAACCCAATAATGTCGTATCCGATCACTTTTTACAATTTTATCTTATTTTTGCCTATATTTTTTATTTCTTCTTTCACCAGTAACGAACTTAATTTTCAAAAGTACATCATTATAAATTTCTCCTGAATTTTTTATTGGATTAAAATGAAATATATTTAATATATGTCTGATACCTACTTTCCCCACTAATAAACTCAATTTTCAAAAATATACTATAATAAATTCACCCAAATTTTTTATTGGATTGAAGTGAATCAAATACAAAAAAAATAAAGTATTTTATTTACTTTTAAATTATGCATTACCTTAAGCCATATGTAAACTGGAATCAATATGTGTCTGAAAATAAATAACATTTTTCTGCAATTTCTTTTTGGTTAGACAGACCTGTATTAGACCCTTATTTCATCACTTATGGCTTCTCTTCATCTTTACGAGACTTTTGTGTGCGTGTTTGTGTGTTAAATCCAATCATCTCTCCGTACACTTTTAAAAATATCTATGAGAAATGTTACGGCTACATTTAGGATTTTGAAATATATATTTTTCATCATGAAAACTCATATAGTTATAGCAGTAATTCCAAAATCTCATTTAGTTAATCATCAGAATTTTCGTATCTTGGTATGATTATTTTGATTCATTTCTATGCTGAATTTGAAAATTTACTCTGCGTATTTTGTTATGTGAATTATATATCATTTACGTATGATTTTTTTTCAGATCATTTCGAATATATTTAAATAATTTTTTTTAAAAAAAATGAATTTACAGAAAACTTTATACAATATTCAAACCTATTTTTTGGTCGTTACTAACAAAAAAATGAGCCAAAAAATAAAATTCTAGCCAAAAATAAATTTTCTAAAATAGAAGGCTAACAATTTGATCGAGTGCCTTTTGTCAGGTCTCACGCAGTCATAAACGCCTTTGAAAAAGCCCACAGATACAACTGCACACATGCATTTTCAAAATTTCAGATACATGCATCAGAACAGATATAACTGAAGAAACCATTCCTTTAACGGAAACAATTATCAACAAATCAGAAGTGAAATAAATGATAGTTGTAACTAGAATAATTCGTGAACTGAATCCTATATGTAAATCATTGCATATGTTTATTAATGCAAATCCACATTTATTTCTTAAAGTGGCTTAAGTAAGTTTGTTAAGGGGTGTCAGGAGCCTTAAGACTTTCAAAAAATTGATTTTTTAAAAATAATATTTTTATATAATTTATATTATTCTGAATAATTTGATACCATTCATTTTTTTTTTATATTCCTATCAGTTGCAAAGATATAGCCATTCAAACAGAAGTAAATTAGAATGTCTACATGTCAAGAGTGTAAATGCAAAGTCAAGAGTGTAGATTTTACTTTTAAATTTGTAGATATATTGTCACTTGTTGGTGTAGAATGTTAAAATTAAGATTTTATTTTGTGAGTTATTTCAAGTTACAACGTGTATTCTTCACAAGTGAAATCAGTGACTAAAACGCATCTAAGAAGCGGGTATATTTATACTCCTGACCGTGATACATAAATTGAAACAGTTTCTCTTCTTCTCTTCTCTAAACTGCTTCTGCGAAGATCATTTTGTACACTATTAGAATATCAGTACTCTTTAGGTTTGTACAAATTTGCATAAACCACTTTGAAGAAAATGGAAGGATGGGAGAAGTAGAAATGATTTAATAGAATAAAAAAAGTATCAAATGCAGAGATATAAACAAGCTTGATATCAGTTGAAAGATGACCTCGTCTGGTTGCTGAATAAATAGCATGTGAGAAAAAGTAAGCTATTGAGTAAATGATTTTGAATTAAATAACACAATAGTATTTCCTGTCAACAGAATTATTACTCTAAGCATATATTTGAAATAAAATGCTTCACGATTACTGATATCTAATGCAGAAATATATTTTCAAAGTTGATTTCATATATAATACTTATCAATGCACAAGACATATTGTTCTATAAATGTTAAGAATTAAATAAAGTAATTCCATCTCTATGTTTAATTTATCTCAAAAGCGTATCGCTTAGGCAAATATTGAATTTCAGAAGAGAACCACAGTAAAATATTTCAAAGATTATTTAAAAATCAATCCGGAATTTATAAGCTTCTGCGCCAATATCTTTTTATTTCCAATTTCTCAAAAGTACCTCAAACATGTGAATTCATGCTTGTTTGATATGAATATGAAAGGAATGAAATATATTATACTCTTATTATAATTGGCTTCATTCGTGAATCTTATCTGTTTAAGGTTCTATTAGATGCCTTGTAAGACCATTAACCACAACAAAATATTCATGAGGTATTAAATTTTTATATCAGTTTTGTCATTAATGCAGTATTAATATATAGAATGTATATTTCTATTTTTCCCTAACTCAATTGTAAGTTGTCAAGTTTTGTAATAAAACCTTCCGTTGAAAATGATTAATTCTTCGAGATGGAAATCTTTTCTGAAAATTGCTTCGGATTACACGTATTTTCAAAATTGCTTTATTTCTGGGAGAAATGATTGCTATGTCTCATAAATATGACATATAAATGACAAACAATTACATGTCTCGCTTTATCAATGTTTTTTGAATATTTCTTTTGCAAATATTTATCTCTTTCGCAGTTTAATGGAAACAAATATTGTCTTCAGAGTGACTCATTATGATATTGGATATTTTTGAAAGTAATCGCTTGCTTTTAAATTGGAATACCTAATGCATCATATTATCATGATCTGGATCACTCATGAAAATTGACATGTTTACCGAATATCGTTCATAAAAAACATAATGTTAATTTTAATTAATATTGAAACGAAGTATCTAACATATATAAAAATAGAAACAATTGTTTTAATTAGAAAATATGATTCCTAAATTCTACTTAAGCACATCTGATGTTAACGTATTTTTAGCTCAGTTACTTCTTAGGGCTAACCGTCTTCAGGTGAATATAATAATTACGATCAAAACGTGTGGGATAAATATTCCCTTATTCCCATGGATTTTGTTGTATTTGGTAAACATGGTTAATGAACACCCGGGATGCCCTAACGATATTTCTGTTAATTTTCTTAGCCTTTTTGCCCTGCAATTCTTGCTATTCCTTATTTTCGTATTAAATATTTATCTAATGATATCCGCTTTTAATTATTAATCATGTTGAGTAAGTGATATTGCTTAGAGGTTTAATTAGTGTTTTATTAATTTGCTTCGCTGTACTAACAACTATGTTTTTATTTTGAATTTGAGTCATTATATATTTATTTAAATCTCTGACAAATTATTTAAATTAATATTTTTTTGTTATGAATTACATATTTATTTTATATCTGTTGTACAGCTGTTCTACATGTTTACTGTACAGTTTATTCCGTATGGAGAAAAGTGGTATAATAGGGATATTTTTTGCGTTCTCTTTGACCTATACTTTACTGTAGGTGGATGCCTTGATATATACTTCTCCTGTGCATTATTTATTCTTTGAAATTTTTCCAAGTCTTTTAATAGTTATTGCTATAAGATAAGTGCATTAACTAGGAGCGCCTCAGATTTTCTAAAGAATCCTCTTCATTTGCTGTAAAATTACATCTTGAGTGATAAGTGTAGGGCCTAGTCATTGTGTGGCAAATGACGTTATTTGTACAAATATGTGAGAGGACGAAGCACATCACATTAAATATTTTTTTCTTCCAGAAAATCTTTTGAGAAGCTCTGACAAAAGCCTTGTTTTCCCAAATTTAATGTAATTTTGCAATTTCGGTATGATGCCCAAGATTTTCGAAATTATGTTCTTACAAAATTAAGCAATTTCTTGGAAGTTAACATTTATTTTACTAAAATAACTTCATTTTATACGAATAAATATGAAAAAAAAAATGTCAAGAGATTTTAATTCTTAGACATGATATAAAATCTATCGTACTAACTTAAGTTTTATTTTTTTACAAACTCTTTTCAGATCTCCCTACAGTTGTTATTCCATTTAAATCATTGAATATTTTTCACAATATTATTTTTAATCATTGACCATGTCTTGCAACTGCGTCAGAGATCCTTATAGGAATATTTAACCGAGGTGTCATTCAGTGCAGTCCATTTGCTAACAAAATTCAATGAAACCCAATAAATATTTTAACTTGATATTAAATAAACAACAGTTAAAAACTTAAATTGTTGTTGGTTACTTAACCAATTACATTCCAAACTCTTGCACTTTTTCCAAGTGATAAAGCTTTGAGTATTCCCAAAATGCTTGCGAAGACAACTTAAGGTTCGTTCATCATTTTCCGTTTGATAGCAGTTTAAAGTCAAAGTATATCAGTTGTCACCAGCAGCATCCTACTGCTTCTAAATTGTATTATAAGTGACAAATAAAAAAATAAAGACCCAATAAATTCACACAAAATTATATATTTTTTATTCATATAACAAAAATTTACAGTGCCAATGGTAAAACAAAAAACAACATTTAAAATACTAGAGATCCAACTTCCTCCAATGCTATCCAAACTGATCCGGGTTACAAAAATAACCTTACACAAATGTATTTAATCTTTGTTATTTACCTCTTTCCGTAAATCCCTGAAAATGTAAAAAAGTGCACATAAACCTAAAAATTAGAATTTGATTATGTGACTTTATGCGATGTAGATGATTCCACCTATGATCCTCCATAAGAATTATGGAATCTCCTCAACTTTCAACACATAGTACTGATAGGAAACGAATGTATTCCTTTTTGACACAATTTTACGCTTTCACCTAGAATATTTTGCACAAGAAGTTTAAAGGTTCCGTACATCATTGTTACTCTACTGTTTGCTCATTGCAATAAATGTTTATTAAAGGAATAACGTGACATCAACTAGTCAGAGCTTAAAGAACATATTTCAGTGAATTATATTATTTCCCTTTCACTTCATTACAAAACCATAATTTAAATATGTTCTTTTGTTTATCTTTCTTTCTCAAAGTTATAGATTTCTTAAGCAAATATAATATGATCTGAATTTTTATCACTTTGAGTAGTTTCTGGAAAACTCAGTTTGGTAAAAAATAGCCAACCAAATAGCATTTATACTATCAAAACGGATTCGTTATTTAACCAGCTAAAATATACCTATTAACAAACTGAAGAAACTACTTTTACAGCAAAAAAGAAAATGCAATTTTCAGAGCTTTACTAGTAATAAGAATTTAAATAAAGATTTCTATATACTTTCGAAAAATAGACAACATAAAGCTTGATCAATAATAGTTTCCTACAAATATATAACTTTAAGAACGTGATACGTATGGTGAATATGTACCGTATTAACATATTTTTCAATAATCCCTCTATAGCCTGTATTCACTTACTCCAGATACCATTCTGATATTTCAATTCCGGTACATTGAACGTTATAAATTTTCTATACAAATGCAAACATCCAAGTCACGTAGATATTTGAAATAAAAAGAAGACAATAAACGTTTCAATATGTATCACTTTCTCTACTGAAATTTATATGAAAGTTTCTTTTTGAAATTTAAAAAGAATTTTGGAATTTCGTGACTATTCTGTGTTGAATACGAACAACCTATTTCATTATTATTCTGGAAGTACATTCTATAAATAACCTACTTTTTTTTACTTAGTAAAAAAAGTATATTAAAGTAAAACAATATTTAAGTCGTATGGATAATTTTATACATTTTTTGTTACTATGTTGGTAAACATTTATAAGTATTCATTGAAATCGTAATGGCTAATATTGGTAATATCTTTTTATTTAACAGTTTTCAATAAAGAAAATATTAACTAATTGAAAGAAAATGTTGATACTTTAAGACTAACTTTTGTATCATATCCTATCATTTACTTCCCAAATCATTATTACTAAATTTATATAATCATTAACTACCACAGTTAGATATAAGATAATAATATCTAAATTCTTAAAAAATAATTCCTAACAAGGGGGCTTAAAAATAAATGTTAACGAAACAAAAGTAAGGATTTACAATTAATAAATCGTAATAAAGTTGAAGATACCTGCTTTATTTTCTTACCTTGGAGATACATTAGATATAAGATGGAGGCACGAAGAGATACAAACTGTAGTAAGAAATGTCCGAAATTCATTCAAAACAATGTATTAATTCAAGAAAGCATTAAATACAAGCTTTACACTCAAATTATAACTATTCATTACATTAGCGGTCTTTTACAGAAGTGAAGCTTCAGACCTCTTTAAATCACATAAACAAAAAATAAATGCCTTTCAAAATGCATGATTTAGAAATATTTTTTTAAGTATACTGGTTAGATAAAATTTCAGGTTTTGAATTGTATAAGAAATCATCTGCCAAACCTATTTCCACTCACATTTAAAAAACGATGTTGTACATGGATTGGACAAATAATTACTTAGGATGAAACGAGTATCAAATACGAGCGCTATTCAGAAAGTAAGGAACGTTTTGGAATTAAAAAGAAACTATGTACAGGGGAAAAAAATATTATATACATAAGAAAGAGCGACTAAAATTCTACTTTTCTACACAGTCACCAAACAAATTGAGACAGTTATCATAGTGGTGGTCAAGCTTTGAAATTCCTTCGTCATAGAATTTTGCCGCGTGCATTCTCAGCCACTCAGTGACGCAATTTTGGCATAAATCTTGCACAAAATTTGCGGTAGCCTAGCTTTTGTGTGACAATTTCAAACAATAAATTCCATGAAACTTGTGCAAAACTAAGCGAAAGCTCTGTTATTGTGAAACAGCGGTTTTCAAGAATCTTTTCATCAACTTTAGCGACCATTTCGTCAGTCACAATGCTACGGCGTCCACTCTTCTCTTCATCGTGAACGTTAGTTCGGCCATTTTTAAACAAAATGCACCATTTCCGGATTGAACATTCATTCATTACGTTGTTTCCGTACACTTCACACACTTGCCGATAAATTTCCATAGGTTTTAGGTTTTTTGCCAACAAAAACCGTATCACAGACCGCACCTCACAAATGGAGGGATTTTCAATTGCAGCGCACATTTTAAACTTGAATATCGAAAATGCGTGGAAATGTTCCCGTTGTGATGGCTGGACGCCGACTGAGATGCCGAGCACGCAGACACCAAAATATTCGTGATCGGCTCGTGGCTAGCGACTTCAGACGGAAAAGCTCCTTACTTTTTGAATTGAATAGCCCTCGTAATAACTCATGAATTGCGTTGACATTGACACCAATGGGAGTAAGAAAGAGGTTAACACTAAGGGCCTAATTGATGGGAGGAATTCATTTGTATGTCCAAGTTATAGAATTGACTGTGAGGCAGCAATAAACTGAATTGAATTGCGTACAGCTGTTATGGCATCATGCAACAGTTTGTTGTAACAAGCATTGATGTTAATGAAGATCAAAATCAACACAGTTTGTTTTCAATCAAGTTATGATTACATGAAATACCTCTCTCTTTCAAGTTTAACTTCCGTTAGCACACTTTGATTCTTATTTAGAATGAAAGTCAAAGCTTTTGCTTACTGACTCACTCGGATTCAGAGAGTGTTTTTAAAGAAAAAGGGGGGGGTGTCAGTAGAGCTTTTAACTTCCACTAAAATGGACTTATTTCTAAATGTTCTTAATTACTGTCGGTTTGCTATCGATGCCAATTCAAACTTTGTATCATGCGCCAAATACTGAATACACTCTACTAAATAATAAAATTTTTCATCGCTTGTCAAATTCAAAATAATCTGCGTATTTCTCGTTTCATTTTATAGGAAAGTTATTAAAAATCTAAATAATATCAGAGAATAAAACCAGATGGTAGTCGAAGGGAAAATTCGTAAACAGTCCAGTGCTACACAAGGATTAAGAATATTCAATATTCTGAACTACATAATTTAAATAATTAAAAGATACTATTATTTAAATATATATATATATATATATATATATATATATATATATATATATATATATATATGCATTTTTTTCACTTTTACTGGAAATTTGTAAAACTGTAATGTTATACTTGCTTGTAATTTTTCTTTGAATCATTATATTACTTCATTTAGTATAAATGTTATTACAAACATTGAATGAATTTGAAATATCTTTAATTAAACTGCTTATAGACAAAAAATATTACATTAGCTGGAATTTAGATTTCCTTATTGTTTTCAATGTTGAGAGAGTTTTTGTATTCCGTAGAAATATTTCCATTGAAAATATGGCATGTTTCTTATTTGAGAATTATTTAAATAACAAATAAAATTGAATTAAAAACAACAATAAATAAATAAATACAAAAGTAAAATATTTCTTCGCGTAAAATTCCAGTTATAAATTATTGAAGGACTCTGACATTTTTAATTCAAATAATCAAATATGTAAAACATAAAATATATATTCTGAATATCTTATTTTGTGGGACAACTGAACTGAAATTAAGTCAATACTAAAAAATAATCGATATAAATAATAGCTACATTAACATATCTTTATATAATGTAAATTAAATATCGATAATATTTTATTTTATTTATTTTTGTATTTCATTATTACTATTAATTCGATCTCTTTTGCAAAAAGGTTCATATACTTTGTCGAGAACTTATTGTTACATACTCTTTATTTATAGCAAAATATTTTAAATAACAATATTGAAAATATTTGAAAAAAGTAAAATTATATTTTAAAAAAAAATATACACCCTTTTGTAAAACTCTATTTTTTATTCTGCTTATTTCTGTTCGTTTCAATACCTACTCCTTATTTTATTAACTATACAGAATTGAAAATTTTAACATAACGCATTCCATTGAAAGAAAATGTTTCACAAATGAAAATACATTTATTTCGAAATGTAGATTATATCAGAAATAGGAAAACATGCGAAATGGAAAAAGGCTAAAGTTTTTCATTTGCCAATGTTAGCCAATGGCCAATGATAATTTTTATACAAAATAAATAAATAAATAATGAAAAAAAATTAAATCGCAATTTTTCATTTTATTTATTTTTTTCGTTCTCTCATCCCCCCCCCCCCTATAACTCCTTTTTTACAAAATTCAAAGAACTTGTGAGACAATGAGTAAAAAAGCCTTCAACCTTTCTCGTATTTTTTTTTTTTTTTTGAAAATGTTCTTGGAGTGCTATTTTTATAATGTAATCATGTTTTTCAGTACTTTTCGAGCATAACCATCTCATTCATTAGCACCCAACGACGTTAAGAGAAGGAAGCGAACGAGTTTTTGTTGCCAAGTTAATTTTGCTAAACTGTTTTTTAAAAAAAAGAAATATCATCTGAGGCTTGTCATAAGATTTCAGTGTTTTCTTTCACCCTGCTACTTTGGAGTTGATCGGTGTAATAAGATTAAGAAACTTTCTGATCTTCGGGAATGTAATTAGCCTTCATACTCGAAAACAGAAGCAAGACAGCTTGTTGGCGGAAATTAGTTTTTCCTCTTCCCTGGAAAGATCCTTATATTTTATTTTGTAATTCTAACAACAACCTTAATTTAATTTAAAAATACTAATGCAACACTTTTTTCGTGAATTTATTTTAAAAAATATATCCTAATTAAGAAAGTTGATATTAAATATTTTAGACATATATTTCAAGCAAGTCTTATCATCCTGAACTCTGGTAAATTGTTAGAGATAAAAAAAATAAATAAAAAAAAAAAACATCATGTCAGGGGAAAATAAATAAGTTGTAAGTCAAAATGTTCTTTGGACATTTTAGCATGAAACAGATTTAGTAATAGATCTATATATTTCCCTCGTCTTACAATCATTCGCATATACGGTCATATAAAATAAACAAAAAAAAATTGAATGAAAATTAGCATTTTTTTTTTAATTTCATCTTAATATGTGATAATTTTTTTCTGTTAAGTTCTGTAAAAAGTGGTTTTATTCAAAATGAATATTAATTAACTTAAAGTAAGCGTACTTCTAAGGTCTAGGCTCTACAGAAGCAATTATAATAAAAATAATAAAATACTTTCATCGAATTTCTGAAGCATCTTTATTTCTTCAAACAAAACAATCTAAAGAACATTGCCTATGTTAACAACATCAAGAATGGAAACAGAAGATTCTGCCGTAAAAATCAATCATTAAATTAATTATTAAAATAACAGTAGCCATTAAAATACAAATTAAGTACATTTTAGCAAAGTCAATATACCTTTATTAAACTAAATGTAATTATTATAATCATAATGTATTATATCAATATCTTTATGGCCACGCATTTTTGTGGACACAGTTTTTTCACAAAACACTAGCATATTAGCACATG
>BMAW01096057.1:332791-398634 GCA_019974015.1 Nephila pilipes
TATAATTTTTATAATCATTTTTAATAAAAAGAGTGCTGAAAAATATAAGTCCATAAGTCCATCTACGATTATCTCTATTAGTGACATATTAGTCGGACTAATTTTGGTCTTAAATCAAAAAGATCCTGTATTTTTTATAATTAGGATGAGAGAAAAATATTTTTTTATTAAGTCAGAAATCATGACATCCATGTAAAGATATAATTGCAAATTTTGATAAGTATACATGTAAATAAGTAATAATGACAATTTTTTCCTAGCAAACAATCGTGACATGCATGTAAAACGGCCATGGCATTTTTATTAAGTAAGCAATTATATATCGTACATAATGTACTTTGAGATTTATTTTGTTGGGCAGTAAATATTAATGTATCAGAAGTAGGTTAGAATTGAAATCCAAATGCTTAAATGCTTAATCAATTTATGCAACATTTTAAAAAATGTATTGTACAAATTAACAAACTGAATAAAAATGAAAATAAGAAGTATGAAATATTGATAAATTTATTAGATATCCTTATGTTACATGATATCAATATTTTTGTTTCTTAATTTTAATGCTTATTGTGATATAATTAAGATGTTTAAAACTGCAATATACACAGAGTTAAAGATTTTTTTTGGATCGAATTTTAAAATTTTATAGAGACAAGAAAAGTTTACTTTTTTTCCCACAATAAGCCTCTTAAGATTAGATACATTTGCTACAGAGGTTTATCAATGATTCGAAAGCCGGTTCCAGTTCACTTTGAGGAAATACCTCCAAAGCTGCGTCGGAGCTATATGCGTGATAGAAATATCAGTAAAATAAATTTTGGGAGTAAAAATAAGTCGCAGGGGACTAAATTAGAATAACAAGGTGGATGATTCAATATACAGGGGTTATTTTGATGCCAAAAATCTGCGATCTATAAATGAGTTGTGACTAGTTGAAGTATGATGTCACAGATTCCAAAGGTTTTCATCTCGAAATTCTGGAAGAATGTAACATATCTTGGCAATTAAACACTTTAAAACACTTAAATAATGCACGCAAGTAGTTGTTTATCCAACTGGAATCTGCCTTTTGGGGACAATATCATTTCATTTAAAGAATCTAATGGGTATAGTTTTGATTTTAAATGGAACTTTTCTTATTTTCTTGACGTTTAGTGATTTTGTTTTAATATCCAGTTTACACTTCATCCCTTTGTTTCAAAATAAATTATTAACGCTATGTTTCATTACCTGTAACCATTGATTTAAAGAGGTTTGGATCATTTTCATTGGTTGAAATAATATTCATACATTGTTAATATTCATTCCTTTTCGTTATTTAAATAGAGTCCAATGATTTTAACATGGTCTCTTGCTTTTCCCAAATATATGAGGGTTCAAACCCTTTCTTTGTTCGTATTCAAAGCTTATTCCATCATTTTCAGTGACCTACAGCATCTTTTTGCCAAAAATCATGTAATCTTCCAACAATCTTGAATATCACAGACGAACTTGGTGTTCAGGTATGGTTATCATCTTCTAGTTTAACACTTCCGGCAAAATATTATTTGTATCGCAAGAAAACATTTGATCTATTTAACACAAATCCACTCAAGCTGTTTTCATCAATTTTATGTTTTCAAGCTGATTCAACCTTTTTACAACGTTTTTCTGAATTTCACTTGGTGTGTGTGTGTGTGTCATCAAATTTTCGATCGTTAATTTAACCAACTTCCCATCAAGCTAGAGCTTTGAAATTTTGGGAATCGTTCATACTCGCCTAACAATGCAATATTTAGACATTTGAGATAAGTTTTTATTAATATTTTCTTTAATAATGCAGTTTAGCCCAATCACTTGGCGTGATTTCAAAAATTGGCACCAAACTTGGCTGTTTTGTTTTTTTTTTTTGTTCAACGTTAAGTCGATAAAACGGAACAGGGTAGCCGCATTTAGCTAAATATCGCCAAGTAGTTCTTGTCGCCAAGGGAAGTTGGGTAAAAATGCATTCCATCCATTTAATTTACCGGATGAATTAATTAATTTTAGTTAGTTTTAACGTTTTTATGTATTTCACTTGGTGTGTATCTGTCTGTGTGTGTATCACTGTGTCATCAAGTTTTCTATCGTTAATTTAACCAACTTGGGAACTGTTCTTACTTGCCTAACAATGCAATATTTAGATATTTGCATCCAGTTTTAACTAATTTGTCAATAATTTTTTTAATAAACTTTGCCGCCATATAAAAACGTTGGTTTTTAATTCGAATTATTATTACAATTAATTGCTGTTTTCATCAATTTTATGTTTTCAAGCCGATTCAAACTTTTTATTACAATTAATTACTGTTCTATATTGCATCTTAATTTTTCAACATGATAATCTTATACTGTGCATGAAAAGTTATGTTAAAATGGAAAGATTCTATTCAATGTTTATGAAATATATATATAATAAAATTGTCTTAGATTACAATGTTTATGAAGCTGCATTATATACAAGTATGTGGGGATTTCAATTATTTTATCTCAGATTTCTTGCTAGATGACTTTTTATTTGAACTATAATACTTAGAGTATGCAAATTGTTGCTAGACCTAAGCTATAACAAACGATCCCAAACAACATTTTCACCATTACAAAAAGAGAATGGCAACTCGTGAGCAAAGTCATGCTTGTTATTCGTTGGTGGTAATCGTGAAAGCCAATACGTAGTACATTAAAGGCCTCAGTGTTGAATCACTGAAGTTAATGCACGTTAAATTCAAGTTAATTAAGTTATCTGGTATACTTCTATAAAAACTTGAGGAAAAAACTTCCAATCAGATATAGGCTCCACCGAATAATTAAATATAGATAAAAATTAAAATATTTAAAAATCAATAACAACTTTTGTAACTAAAGTAGTAGTTCAAACATATACTAAAATAATACAGAAATATAATAATTTTTGCATCTTTTATATGTGTAAAACTCTAAAATATTCATTATATATGGAATTTTGAATAAAATGGTACTATTTAAAGATGTATTAATGTTAAAACAGGTAATTTTTTTAATAAAAATAGTAAATTATTATATAGTGAATTCTTGAAAGAGCATATACAAATGATAGTGTTATAATTTATTTCATATATTTATAAAAGAAGAGTTTGCACATTGTTAGTATTAATTGCTTAAAATCGCAGTGCTTTGAAACCATTTACCCAATCATTTTATCCCTTGGTTGTCACTATGTAAATTGAACAAAATCAATTTAGCCATTAATAATGGGGATTGCATCAAACGTACCTGGATTACATTTTAAATATATTAAGTAATTTTCGTGAAATCCTTTTTGTAAAACACATTATCCTTCGTGAAAGAAAGGAAGTCCTTCTTATGAACACATTATGACTTAAAAGCTTAACACATGGTACAATCCATGAACATTATAAATACCATATTATAACTGTGTAGAAGTTCAATTAGATTATTATTACTAGACAATCGCAACATTGTTATCACCTTGTAAATCAGTCTCACCCTCAATCGAAAGTTTTGAAAATCCATAACGTTCTATTTCCTCTACAGATAAAAAGACTAGATTACATATCTTTTGAAATTATTTTTTACAAGGAATTTCATGAACGTATTAAATTTTCTCAAAGAACGCACTGGAGAGAGATTCGAAATGCCGTACCTCATCTGTTTTAAACTTCTTTCAGATAGTTATCACCATACGATCTAGACACTGTTATCACCGTATAAATCTATCCGATGATTAAAAGATTTGAAAGGCCAAAAAGTTCCATTTTAGCTGCTGTGCAAAAAAAGTAAAATGAACCCATCGTGTCTTATGAAGGAAAGAAAAAAAAAAAAAACTACCGAGATTTGTTTGACGACCAGTCAATAGCTAACATAAAAAGAGGAGAGAAAAATGAATGTTTCTGTACTATCAAACACTATCCTTATCCGGAACAAAAAGAGCTGGAATAGGCATTTTTCTCTTAGAGTGTCTAGACAGAACGCGATTGAAAGAAGTAATCATATTTTTCTGGATATGTCAAATTGATATACCATTGATCATTTCCGATATTATCTTAAAACTAGTGATTTGTTTTATATTAGCCCTTAGCATTATTCAGAAATACAAATTACGATAAGGGTCTACACACTATAAAAATGTGTGTTAGTTTGACGTATAAGCATTTAATAAATAATCCCTTTATTAATGAGAATAATAGTGATAAATAAATAGCCAGTAGAATCACAACATATTATAAAAAATAAGTTATACTTTGAATGTGATAAAATTTCTTTCATATTTCTAGCTCCTAAATTTCACGAAGATCCTGTTAAATATAGAATTATGACTAATGCTACAAATACTACTATAACTGAAAAAAAAATCTTATATAAGATTTTACAAAATAATATTGACTGAATTTTAATAAGACTTCTATCATTAAAAATAGTTATGAAATTATTAACCACATAAAAATAAATAAATTTACTCTATTTATAGTTATGACTTATAAACTTTCTTAAATTGCATAGATTTAGATGATTTAATTGAGATTGGTTTGGCTAATTATAAAGAATTAAAAATTAATAGTCCTGCGTCTTATGAAAAATTTAAATTTCTTACCAAACTGCTGTAAAAGAAAACTTTATTAGTTATAATAGTAAGAATTATTAAAAAACTTAATGTATACCTCAGGGAGATCCCACTAGTAATAAACTGGCCAATATTTATGTTTTACATTTACGTTTAGAGACAGTTAAACTTATTTAGATATGTTGGTGATCTTATAGTTTTTCAAGTTAATTTCAATACATATATAATTAAGATTCCAGTTTTTATCCTTCAATGAAAAGTTTTCTTAGATGAAAATTTAAAAATAGTCAATCACTGGATTATTGGTTACTATGAAAAGAGAGATAATTATTGCTTACATACTAATAAAGTCCCATCTTTAGATAGTAATTTATGTTTAAATAATTTTAGAAATATATTATTTAACCATTTACTGAAAAATACCAAATAAATTAATTTACCTATAAGTTTTAAGAAAACTTAAATAGTTTCTACAAAATATATTTATGTATGTGTGTGTGCGTAAGTGCGTGCAATATATCTTTCTTTATATATGTGTGTGTGTATGTAAGTGTGCGTGTATATAGTTTCCTTCATTTTTTGTTTATAATAATTTTGAATCATTATATTTATTATTATTTTTCTTTTATTAAAGAAGTTATATTTAGTTAATTTTTGGCATTTTAGATTTGATAAATATTGTTTTTCGATACCTTTTCTATAAGGTTTTCACTCAATTTTTTTAAGTAAATAAATTTTTGGTTTTCTTATACCAAATAATCAGTTTTTGCTTCATTGATGAATTATTTTATGTTGGGAAAAGATGTGTTCAGTGTGAATTGTTTTGAAATTGTGTAGTGTCTTACATAATTGTAAATGTTTAAATAGCATTGTTTAGTTTAGTTTATTGCTATTTGTTCAAATTTTTTTCCTGTAAGGTATTTAATTTCTTTACGATATTGATTTTTTTTTTGTCATCTTTTAAGTCTCAACATATTATTTATGATGACGTGTCGTAGGTGAATATTTCATATTACTTTCTGTTTTAGATTGCTTAACTTCGTAATTATTTTTTGTTTTAATTAATTTTACTAATTTTCCTTAAGGGTTTTGATTGATGATACAATATTTTAATTGATTAGTTAATCGTAAATTGATATTTTGTAGTGAATTTCAAGATATCTACTATGCTTACTTTTTTTTGTGGTTGTATTTTTGAATATGCTGATTTTTGGCTTTATATCATCATTTTTATAAAGTATTTCACTAAAATTGAACAATTTTATAAGAAATTAGTGATTTAAGCACAAATTATAAAAAAAAATGGAATAGTATTATATATAATATTTCCTTTTTTCTAAATTTTGCATTTCAATAGCTTCAGTGTAATTTAAATTACTTGGTTATTTAATACTCGTCTTGAATTTTTAGGCTTTCAATTTTAGATTGTTTTAATAATTAAGTAAATTGTTATTTAATTTGCATAAATTTTTATTTGGGTATTAGTTTTTTGCTTAAATAATTAGTTTAAATTTACTGTAATAAATATACTATATATATATATATATATATATATATATATATATATATATATATATATATATTTACTATTACTACTATATATGGATATATATATTTCTTACCATATATTTTGTAAAAAAAAATTGTTAAATTAAGGGTAAAAAGACATTCCAGAAATTCTTTAATATTAAATCTCTTCTTGTTTTTGTGATATAATCTTTTCAAATTATTAGTAGAGGTTAGATATTTTGGGTGCCTAATAATGAAATTTAATGCTATATATCGAATATTAAAAGTAATTTTTTTCATCACAAAGATTTTTTCTGTTTTCATTTGAATATGGAAATATTTTGCGTGGTATATTTACATTTAGGTACCATTTTAAAGAAAACTTATACAGAATATGGTTCCATTTTTTTATTCTTTTATATAAGTACTTATGCATATAGTGAAACTAAAATATTTTTTTTTCTTTATAAAACCTAATTTTTAGTAAATAATTTTTAAATGAAAAAGAGAAAAAAGTAAATAAATTTCCAGAATTGCGAAGTTCTGTCATTTTTTTTAAAGACAATATACTGTAATATCAACAAAAAAGTAGATATTCTATATATTGTGCATAGTTTTCTATCTCATGAGTAAAATATTTTGTATAATTATGGAATATTATTTCTAAAAAATGATACTAAAATATAAATATATCTGAAAATCATGTCCATTTTCAACTCAAAGGGAAAGATAAACCTTTTGACAAAAGAAGTACTTTTATAGTTCAAAAAAATGAAAGAAATATCATTATTAGGCATTCCTAAGCTGTATTAAAAAAAAATTAAAATAAATATGATGTCACAACAAGAAAGAGTCTTAAATTTTGCATTTTATTTTCCCTCTAATGCCATGTTTAAAGCTTAGCTATGGAGATTGAAATTTTTTATCCATTGATTCGAAAGCTATTAATGTATTTTCTTGACCATAAGATTCTTTCTATTTTTGCATAGAAAAATTGACTTAAAATGGGAACTAATGGTTTGTAATGGTTTGAAGGTAACATTAAAACATAGATCTTTTTTTTTATCATTGCATTCAGAGAATTTAAATTACTGGTATAATACATTATTAAAATTGGTGTAGTGTGCCATCTAATTATCTTATTTTTTTTCTTTTATAGATGAAATAGTTAATTTATAGGAATTAATAAATATTCCTTACTGAAAATACCATCCTAAAATTTCGGGGTGTCTTTTATGGTCCGAAAAATATGGTACGTAAAATCTACAGGTATTAGTTTATCTTGACATATACATCTTCAATTCAATTGGCGATTTAAATATATTAATAATTACAAATTAATTGTAATTGTTATCTGTTTGAATTATACAAAAGATTCTTGCTGTGTATTACTCTAACGCAAATCACATTTGACCTTGTTAAATTGAACAATGAAGTATAAAATTCTTCAGAAATGTATAATAAATATTTCTTGTTAGAAACTTTTATTCGTTAAAGATTGATTTCCTTTTTCAAAATTTTTATATAGTTGATTTGTGGGGGGGAAAGGCATGCAAAGTTTCAATTTTAAGTTAATATAGTAATTTTAGATAAAATTACTTTTTCTCGAGTAATAAACTTCGAAAACATTTATCTTAACAAATGTGTAATTTTAATAGAAATGTAGCAACTGCTTATTTTAGAAACGGTACTACTTTTTTCTCTAATTTGTATTTTTTTACATTATTTTAATCATAATAGTACTTTTAAAGAATCCACAAAGTTCCCAATTATATGAATAAATTATATTTCCATCATTTGTTATAACTTGTTATTAAATTTCTACATGTAAGTTAGTTTTCTTTTTTCAATTTTCTTGCCTGATATACATTTTGCTTCATCGTAATTAAATGGAACATGCTATCGTGAAATTTTTCAGTTCTTAATTATTTCATGCAATATCAATACTTTTCTCAAAAATCTTTATGCTTGACTTGACGAGTCATGTTTCGTCAATAGTAGTGTATGAAACATTTCCTTAAGAGTCATTCTGAATTCAAATAAAACAACAATTATATTTTTTTAGATTTAATTGCTTTGTTAAAGAAATAATTTAATACTGAGAAGCATAATCACATGTAATCTTACCTTGAATATTTTTTGAAGGTTATACGAACATTTATATGGTAGCGGAACCTTAATATTTGAAATATATATATATATATATATATGTATATAATCATTATGATTTTATAATTCTAGATTTTTGAGATAAATGTCAATAATTTTCATTTACAATAGTATTCCTAAGACGTGGCATGTTGTATATGTACGGATTCATAAAATAACTTTTTGTAATCTCAGATTTTAAGAAACTAAACAACATGCAAATCTGAGGTGTTACAATAAACCAGAAGAAATAGAATAAGATGGATTCGGTTGATGGGGATAGATTTTTGTACAGAAGGAAAACCATACGTGTTGTATTCTAAAATAATATAAATACTACAAATTTTAAAATATATTAATAACAAAAATTTGTTTTCATAATTATGCGAATTTGGTTCATTATATTAAAAACGTAATTAAACTGTGGGCATGGAATGAAAAAAGTTCCATTACATAAAATGGAACGCTTATGTAATCAATATATATTCCCCATAACTGAACCCATTTAGAGACATAAATAACTACATGTAACATACACAAAATTTATAAATCAAAATATGACGATTTAAAATTTCACTGGAAATTGTATTACAAAACATATATGAAAAATAATGTAAACAACTTTTGCAGAGTTTTTATTTTCTCTCCAAAAACGATATTAAAAGAATGAAACATCATTCAGAACATAATCGTTTATGTTTTATTTTCAGAATAGAAAATGCTGTGTTATCTAAGCCCAACCGTAGTTATTTTCTAATTTACATAGTCATTGTGGAAAGTTTGGTCAGAGTCTACCTTTATGTATGCTCTATAAAAGTGAACAGCTATAAAGCATGATACTAAAAGAAAATTACTTAGGCCGACGTTAGAATCAAGCAAAGGAAAAATCGAATGAGTCTGATCATAAAATATGTAAGTGAAAAGAATTCCTGAATCTAGGCTATACGAATGCTTCTTACCACTCATGAGAAATGTAGTTTCATATCCTATTCAATCAGAGATTTTAAGATGGTGACATAATACTATGTTTTTTATTCTGGGAAATATAAAGTTGTCTAGTAGTAAAACGTTTATTGCTTTTAAATTAGAATTGCGTCCCCTATAAAGTGCAATTTTAAATTTACGTTTATTTTAATGATTTTTTGTTATTAATTAACTTTAATTTATTGGATGTTATTCCTTGGAAATTATTGGCGCTTAAGATATAATGTTGGGGATAGTTTGATATATAACGTAGATGTACGGACGTTCTATATAATTAACAGTCACGTTGTTTCAATAAAAGCAAACTGTATTTTGAGATTCAGTAAAAAATACAACATTTTATTCATTTTAAAACAAACGACACAACGCAACAAAATTCACAATAGCACGAATTAAAAATTTACGTATCACAGATAACAGGATGTTTCGAAACTTGTGGGTAAAAATTTAAAGGGTCATAGAAAACATCTGAGCAAACAATTTTCAAACATTTTTTTTTTCAAAATCAGCAACTATCACAGTGTTGTATTATTTACCTTCAGGATGATTTCAACTTTTTTAAGAAGGAGAGGTGAGTTATTATTTATTTAATCCATGCCATTTCTTTCTTTTAGTAAAGAATTAACATGAATATATCATTTAAGATAATTTCTTAAAGGACAATATTTGAAGAAATTACACGATAATTTTGCCCACAACACAATAAGAATAATAGTAACTTCCACAGAAACGGTAAATCAAGATCATAATTAACTTTTGGGAAACAAAAAACGTTATGATTTTAACCCCATGGTAATTACTTAGAAAACAGTATCGAAAAAGATAAAATTAGGATGATATACTTTCCTTTCATAGAAAAATACTACATGATCCAAATTTTCCATATTTCTGCTGGAAAATTGTTGTGCTCTAAAAATTATCATTACAAAAAAGTATTTTTTAAAAGTAGATGTAAATATGTGCGTGTTTAATTATTGCTTTCTTGTTTTAATGAAATTCGTTTAAAATTTAGAAAAACATCGAATACAATCTTAATATTTTACTTTGAATGAATACAAAAATATTATTATTTACGTATCTTGTGTATAGTACTTAAGTAGAAAAAAGATGAATTAATTCCCATCGACATTGTAAATTCATGGATTGATGGAAAGAGTAGTCTAGTTTCAAAAATAGTCAAGCAATAATTATTGTATGTTATCAAATATTTTTGTAGAATTTAAAATTGCTTTATTGTCTCAGATGAAATATTCATGCATGTCGACTGAACCTTAAAAATAAATCTATAAAAACTTCTATTTACATGCAACATGCTTAATGTATATGCCAATTTTAAAATTGTAACCAAGTTTATATAAAAGAACAACTGATGTAAAGGAAATAAATACTTTCATATTCTAATTTGAAAATTTACATAAAAAAGCAAAGTATTTCACACATTTTATTATATTTAATTTTACACAAACAAAGAGAAAATAAATGAATAGTTTCTCTTTTGAATATTTTTTCTAAAATCCTCCATATATTAATCGAACAAGATTATTTCTTCCAGCACATGGCTTAAATATCGATTTTTGCAGTGAAAGAAGCCAATTAACTTTCATTTGTAGTTCAATTCACTTCAAATTCCTCCTTCTCTGAAGTTTCTGAGGGCTTCTGCTTTTAGTTTGATTTTCTTTTAGTTTCTCTAAAAGGATTTTTTCATCATTTCGGGTGAATAGTTTTCTATTAGCAGGTCATTTCAGAAGTTTGCTATTTTTGCATCGATTCTAGTAATTTTAATTGTTGGAAAATATTGAACTTTTTTTTCATATGGCGAAATACTGCGATTCCGTTTATTTGAAATACCCTGAAAGTAGTTTCAAAACACAAAATTTGTTTCCCAATTATTCGTACCGGATACTTTTTGGGCTTAAGTTAATGTTTGTATACCATGAAAGATTAAATACTGTTTGATTCTAAAATCTTGTGTATTAATTCCCTTACAAATGTTATGAAAATTCAAAAATGTTCAAAAATTATCTAAACATTTTACGCCATGATTATAAAATTTCAGTGCTATAAAATAATTCATTAAATTTGAAGAGACATTTGGTATTCTATTTGAATTTTTCGTTATAAACATATGCTACTTTTCTGTTCAGAAACTTTTCATTTGAAGTTAATCATTGGGATAAACGTCTGTTCGTGAGACAATGCACATAATAACGTATGAAAGTTAATAATGTAATTATTTAATACTTTAGAACTTTTTTTCTGCTTTTCATCTTTCACAATCAAAGATAAAACATTTCACTAAGCGTTGCTTTAAATATTGTAGAAATCATTGTATATCAACACATAATTTCTATATATATGATATTAATAATAATTCTTTTTTTAAAAGAAGCAGTATTTTTCATTGCCGGATATTATACTTTTATAGTTTTATTTCAAATTATTAAACAGTGCTTCTAAAACTAAATATTCAGATTTTTGAATTATTTATTATTTAAAAACGGAAGGTATTATGTACCACGTGTTCGCACTATTTCATCTTCTACTAAGGAATTGTGGCCACGGTAGCTTAGTGGTTATGGTGGCGAAACTTATTGCTGGCGTTGTTTTCATCTAGTCGTGGGATCGAGCCCTGCTGCTTTTAAAGATCAACCGTATAGTGAGGCTGATGGACATGAAAAATGGTCAAGGTCCTGACTTCCCTTCATAGGGTGATGTGGAAGTTAAGAAAGAGAAGTGACGGCTAACATGTTATTATCCTCTCCACTTAAACGAAGTTCAATATTACGAGGACCGTCGCCAATAGCCCTCAAGTTGCTTCTCAATGTAATGTTAATAAACATTCATAATAACTCTAATATGGAATTTAAGAGAGTGAGTGGTTGTTGGATCTGGCCGCGATGAACCTTTTAATTGCGAAGAACGCTCAAGTACCAGCGATGACATCCGAGCTGACACCTCCCTCTCCAAATCTCTACACCTTGCTAACGTTAAGACTTGCCATCTTGGCCAAATTTGACGTACATCGACCCCTCCCCTCACACGAAAACATCGTTAGCCGTAAGTTCGCGACCATGGCTACTCTGTTCCGTTGCCACATTAAGAGATTTGATTGATTGATTAATTCATTGGTATTATGGGACCTACAGCAACAATGGTGATTATTCCACTAAGGAATTTGACAACTGTTTGCTTTAATAATACCAAAGAATACCTGTAAGGAAGTTGCAAATAACAATAATGCAGTTGTTTGGCAACTTTTATGTAAAGAAATAAACTTAGGTAATTCGACTATTAAAATTTATATGTTAACTTTTTGAACAATTTGTGCATCCGTGTACAACTTAAGTGGACCGGAAAAGACCTATCTCTCCAATGTTAAATTTACCAACTTTATGAACCTTTTTCTCAGAAGTGGTGCAAGATTCGATTATGAAATTTTTATGGAAGCTAGACTAAAACGTTTTACAAACTTAAACGCAGCAGTCACATTCTAAAAAAATAGAAACAATTATTATTAATTATTTCTTCAAAATGGCTCTTATTTTAGCATTTTAGGCTCAATTTTATTGCCTACAAATAGCAATTCTCAAAATATCACTAAACCTTCGCGTTAAAGTATTCAACATAGCATAATATAAATGTCATTAAAAATCTGAATTCTTAAGTTTCGCAGGTATTTAGAAAAAAGAACAAAGGCTTGAAAAATCATGTTTTACAAAAATTACATTTTCAGATTTCAATGATACACACTTTTGTTTCTGATTAAGAAATTAAGTTTAGTAAAAGCTTACTTTCTAAGAACAATTATTATCTTCTCTGTCTCATAAGAATCTACAAATTTAAATATAACTTTTTTTTTTCTTTTTCTAGCATTTGTTTTGTTACTTGGATAGTTTCCGTCCTTTGTCTAAAATGCGTTCTTAATCAAGTTCCTCCGTACTTTTCACACAGTGATGATGTGGATGAATTTCAGTCCTGCATAAAGTAGGACTCTTTGTTATATTTCCTACATTAAAGGAAGAGAAAGCGTCAAAAAGACCAAATTTTAATGTTTCGATGGATACAAATGCAATTTTTGGTACACGAGTCCAGATTCTGTGATTTTCCATATAGGCATTTTATTAGCAGCTCTAGATTTGCCAAATTTCCAAATATAGGCTTGGTGATTTCAATTATTTGTAGTGGAATATGAATATGTTTGGTTTAGTCAAACATTTCGTTTTATGTTTGAGCATGTTGAAACCCACACAACTTTCAGATCCATGTGGACAGAGTCCATAATTTGGAATTCATTATTCAACAACAAATGAAAATATGCAGTCCGAACAGCTTACTTCATTTTTAAGGGATTCTAAATATTTAAAAGTTCTGTTGCTCTCATGCAAGGTCTGTTCACCTTATAACTCGCACAGATATGCTTCCATTACAGTTTTTGCAAGTGGCAAATTTATCCAAAATAAACATCACAAATAATGATATAAAGTTGTATCCAGAATTTACATTTTCTGGTATGTATGATACTGAAAGAAAAAATTGTTTAATACGGCAATTTCAGTTATAACAATATCATTTGATTCAATAATAGTGTAGCGACTCCCTTCTACTGCAGCGCCAGAGATTAAAATGCCTAACTAACTACCCTGATTAGACGTCTTTTTAGTATAGTTGGTTAGGGCATGACAGCAAGAGATCAACTCTTCTTCGGACCCACTGGTCCAGGGTTCGAATAAACGCTGCCGCTTTGCGACCGCCGCGACAGTCTCAATATCACTGATTGTAGACTTTCCAACATTTCGACGTATTTTTTTTAAATATACTCTTACTTCGTGACCTTATATATAAGTTAACTACATATTTTATACAAGTAAAATATAACTAAGAAAAGTAGGGTAATAGAAATATACCAGAACAGATGGGTTAAAGTCAGGAATAGGGTGTCCCACAGGCGATTGACCACTTTTGAGAGGGATAATTGACGATTTAGGTTATGTTAATCCCAAGAATACTCAATGCTTAAGTCACGCACTTTTGACGACCTATCTAGGAAGTCGCCAAATTTCGTCGCCAATCTCCTAGGGGACACCCTATTCCCAAAATTAACTGACAAGATGCACGAAAAATGTTTAAAAATAGTTGATAGCTTTCATAGGATATGGAACAACAAAGTATATGATCCTCAGTATTTAAAAATCACACAGAGGTCAATATAACCTGTTAAAAATAGCAAATAAACAATTGATATTAACCTTAATGTTGCCAATTTCAGTTGTAAGAAAATTAGAAGACTTAATTAAAGGATATATATATGTATAATTATTATTAATAATAATGTTATTTGGACTTAATTTTAAATTATACTAAACCATACTAAGTTTCAGAAAAAAAATTGACTAAATTACTACATAATAAATTGAAAAAATCAGTAAGATAACAAAATGACCAAAAATATCTAGTGAAATATATTATTATGCTAAATTTTAAAAAAAAATGTTCAAAATAATTTGATGAATAAAGCTATAAATTTACTGAAATAATATTGTACCTAATAGTTTTAATTCAAATCACATAAGTCGTTTATTAAAAATTACAACAAAATTAAATACAAAACTATGCATAAAAACAGAAAAACTCAAAAGAGAATTAAAAAAAGACAGAAATGGAGGTAATATAATTTAAATATTTTTCATACACACAACACACATATGTGCGCATGTGTATGAGGGAATATACCAAACATTAACTTTGTTTCAAATCTTTTTTGACATGGGAAGTGCATTTACATAATAAACTTTTTCATGACGAAATGCGTAAGATATATGGTGGATGTCTAGAAGATGCTAAATGAAATATAACGAAACATTAATCAAAAATGGGAAGAACGAGGTCTTGCCATAAATTAAATCTACTTATATGTCTAAATTTGTTATTTTGTTCAGCTTTGATATTCTAATTAGTTGACGTAAATTGTGGCTATTTTTATATATCACGGTATTTAAATAAGGTCTACTTTGGATTTAATAAGTTGCATGACTGCTTCAATTATTTTTTTCTTATTTCCGAATTTAAGTATATTGAATGTCTGTTAATAAATTGATCAATGACATACATTTTACTATAAGAACGCTAGAAAATTGGATTGAGATTATGTGACTTCCAAAATATGAAAAAGTGTTTTTTTGGTTTCCGCGAAAGCAATTTCTCTAATTTAATATATGTCTTTATATATAAGTACATGACTAATATACTGAAACTTACTGGATAATTAAAATTATTTTTATTTTAACAATGATTATATAATTCATAAATTAAGTAATTAAAATTTCTAATTGAATTAATTCAAAAGTATAAAACACCTGAAAACTTCCTTTACAATTCTTTAATAGCACAGTTGAGCGACATGTCTGGGAAACCTTTTATTTCATCCTATTCAAATATCGACTCTAAATTCTGTTCTGATAAAAAAAATAAAAAAAATAATAAAAGTGTACCTACTTTATTTCTTTACAAGTTTATGTCTGTTTCTTTTTATACTTTAGAATTGTATAAATTTCTTCGGATTCTGATCTTAAATCTAGCAGAGATACATTTCAAAAAAGAAAATTATTTTTCAGAATTCCTGCATTCAAGTTTCATGTGTAAAAATTGATAACAAACATATTGGAAATTCAATTTAAGCGCGAAAGGGAGCTTAGGGTAACAAGGAGACATATATATCAGGTAACTAAGTTTCGGGGAATTCCGCATCGAATTGAAGTGAAGAATACCAAAAGGGAGATAAATGGAATCAGCAGAAGGAACTTTGACATTTCTCAGTACATAAGACAAAGCTCAGAAATTTCTCTGAAGGGTATTGTGTGACACATTTATGAGGTAAAATCGCTCTAATCAAACGGTGCGAGGGAGAAGTTGATATGATCTTTTCAAAGCTTGGGAAAACGAGACCAGATTTTCATGTATTCTGAGGCACAGTTTTGGCTCAGAGGAATAAAGGGTAATTTGAATAGAAGTGACATGAATGTAAGAGATTCAGTGAAAGAATGAGAATTAAATTCCTTTAAATTGGCATCACTGCTAGTGTGAATCTGGGATTCGTATGCAGAGGAGCAATTCGTTTTTGGAGGTATGGGAAGATGAAGATCACTTACACCAAGGCGGGTTTCGTGGTGTTCTAAAGACTACTGTAACCGAAACATACATCGGGAATTATTTGATGGGGATGCTTTGTATTCGACACATATCCTTTTATTGGATCTTCATTCAATGAAGTTGTGATTAAATTGACTGTATATATTATTTACTTGTTCATAAATTCAATGTCGCAAAGTACATGTTTATTGTTTATATTTTTAATGAATAATTTATTGTCTGATCAATAGAGAATAATGGATATAGGGAGGTAGAAATGGAGGCACGTTTGCTACCATCCTCTTATTATAATTTCACACACAGATAAAATAAATAACCAATTGTCCAAACCAAATTTAAAATCCAAATTGTCTCAAACCAAATTTAAAATCCAAATTGTCTCAAACCAAATTTAAAAATTTTGGTTTCGAAGCTTTACTACAAACTTTTATACTAAATCCAAGCACAGGATTGAGCTATTTATGGAACCGTATATTTATAGTTCTAAATTTGAGCTTAATTCTTGAATTATTATTTGGTTTATTTTAAAATTAAGAACTGCGCAAGCATGAATAATAAACGAAAAAAGAAACATAGCTAGATCTTAAAATATTTTTTAAAAAAATTATGCCCCTTATCAATTTAGTGCTCCCATTGTTGATTTTTTCTGGATTCGCCAAGAACGAAGAAAATATTATTTAGCGATTGTTGTTACGGTTTTGAAAGATCAATGTATATATACAAATACAATGCAAAAAGTACCCGTATTAGTAATAGGCATGGTGTCATAATGATTATGTGGTATATCTGAGTCCATTGGTCTTTTTCCTAAGAAGTCTATGTGTGTGACGTCCTTCAAATCCCAAACAATCATTACGACAACTTTTTTCTAAGCGATGAAATCATATTCGCCTTTAGGGGGTATATTCACCATAAATAATCCAATATTTTGATTGTTTCTTGGTTTCCGTTGTAATGTGATTAATTCAGATCTCAACGACAATGACAACTTGATAATTGACAACGATAACTCGAGTCACCAGCAATCAAGATTCGATAGCAGCTGATTCTCAATTTCAATTTAACCTACAGATCAGTGACGAATGTGCTTTGGCGCCATTTAATAAATGTCAAACCCCATTGGTAATGCCAACTTACCTCAGAAAGGCTATCCGTTTCCCAATAAAGGTACTATTCCAGCCACTATCGTAGTAGTCTATCAACTACAAACATCTAGTGATTGAAAGAATTAAATACAAATACGAAAAGAATTAAGAATAAAATTAGAACACAAATAGAATTAAATAGAAATACCAACAGGTTGATCACTAATAATATTGTCTTGTAAGGTATTCTATTATGTGTTTAAAACAAAATAATAATACACTAAATATGTATGAGTTATTGCTAATTTTAAATTTGAATTATTATTATTAAATGGTGTTTAATGGGTTTTGTCCAATTCGATTTGATTGGTCATTTTATTATCTAGTCAAAGATATAAATCCAGTGGAGTATAATATAGCTGCTGCTCAGAAAATATGTCAAATTCTTGGAACAATTTTATTCCAAATGTTTATTCCATTCCAGCTAATATAAAAAAATGAAACAGAATCATAATTCCAAACCTCAATTAAAAATTTCCAATACACAAGAATTACTATCTTGTTACAATTTCCACAGATTAGAGATTAATATAATCACTTTAATTGTTAATTTTATAATTTACTATCAAATAGACCAATTGTTTAAGTCAACAACAAAATTATTCCTCGATTCAAAATTCTAACATAAAAGTTTTTATGTACATATTTGATGCCTGCTTTAACTAGTAAAGAGCTTCATTTTCAGAAATATGACATAAGAAACTTTATTTTAACTTTTTTGCGTCTATATATTGTGTCTGCTTTAATCAGTAAAGAATATAAATATCATAAATTTTTTTATTAGGTAGAAATAAAACATATATAAAAAATGAATTTTTTACGGCAGCGATAATTATATAGAGCTTAAAATACATTCAATTTCCCATTTTATGTGAAAATAATTTTACTGTCACTTCCATTATTCACTATAATTCTAATGCATAATTGAATAACTTTATAATTGTTTTTTTTTTTAAAAAAAAAAGTTAACACCTTTGTTAGTAATATTATGAACTTTGCAACGCATTACACAAAACAATTTTAAAATAGATTAAATGGTAGAATATTATTAAGTTATATTTTCATTGTTTCGTACATCATCATTTTTTTAAATCTTGCTTCTGCTACTTACAGAAATTTATAATCATCTTTATTTTGTTCTAATTAGGTTTTGAATATGACGCTTCTGCTGTACAAAAATACAATATTATTACAGAATGAGATTTACGATTTCACGTAAATTTCGCAGCAGGAATGGATAATCCATTTTATCCATTTTAGGTCTTAAAAATATACTTTTATGATGATTATATCTATACTTAAAAGGCACACTCATGTTTTTTTGTATAATCGTAAGCAATTTTTTTGTATTAAGTAATATGTCAATACCTTGAGGTAACGCTATATGTATAGGAAATCAATCAAAACAATAAAATTGTTATTGCATATTACTTGAATATTACTGTCAGATGTAAGTAGAAGTTAATTAATTCTTAAGCTTGTCAAATGTGTAAGATTAAGTGTATGATGATTACCAACTGACGTGAATGTAATTTAAATCTCAAATTAGTTGTGTACTCATACAATATCTTACATTTTCTAACACTTGTCATTTTTTACCTTTAAATCCGTATACCAGACTTCAAGTAGAATGGCTATATATATATACTTCTCTACGTAGTAATTCACTCTTCTGTTTGTTAAAATATAATGTAATAGTTTATTAAGAAATTATGTATGTAACGGGATGAAATCATGAAATTTAAAAAACAAGAACAACATTTAAAAATATTTTGGTATCAAACAATTCTCATTTTAAGTTTTTATTATTAAAAATACAGTTTGATTTTTAATGCAGTTAAAAATGTGAAAGTTATCTGTATAAAGATGAAGTAATTTATGTAGAGTGATGCTGGTAATGAACGAAATAAAAGTAGTTGATCATTTAGAAATCGAATATATTTTAAGTGGAAAATGTTTGTAAACCCCATTTTTAGAATGCATATATCCATTAATTTTAATATTATCATGATATTAAAAAGATATGAATCTGATAATCTTATAAACTTTCAATATTTCAATCACTAGATTTCATTTTTGGATATCAAATAATTATTACAAAATCGTCGAAATAATAAACATGAAATTAATTGGATGACAAGCATGGCATACGTATTAAATAATGCTCATCCAACCTCAGAGCAATGTAATAATCATTTTTATTTATTCTCTCACTGACTGAATTCATTATTAAATGAATAAATGAATATCCAGAGAATGTTTCGGGAGTATTCGCCACAACAATTTTAATATATATTACTCAAATGTCAGTTTTGTAGCAGCTGGTGGTGTCTAGCTTGGAAACTGATGTGGATGTAAGCCGTAAGAGGAGTGCAAAATTTTGTTAAATTGTGTATTAAGAAATAAATTGCATATATTAGCTTTTCGAGGATTATTATACGTAATAACTTAATAGATTTGAAAATAGAAGTAAGGCTTTCGATGAAACAGGCATTTACGTACCGAAATATTTATTAGTGTAGCTTGCTCTAAGTCCGAAGAACTACATGGTGTTATTCAAAGGTTAATTTTATTACGTTTGTTTTATCGGTTTTTAATTATTCTTCTCTATTAACCTTCCCAATTTAAGATATAGCTAATATTTACATGCATAAAAACTGAAAAAAGTTACGATTTTCCTTTATGGGTTTATTGCACACAGTGTAACTTATATTCATTTGATTTCAGAACATATACTTTATTTAAAACATTTTAAATATATACATTTATAATTCCCTCCCAAACTTTTTTTTTTTTTGCTTCTTTTTTCTCCAACCCTCCAGTTGCTCCTTTATATAAGTGGTTTAAAGGTTAAAAATTTGAGAAGTAACATAATATTTAACTAAAGATTTATTATGTTTTACAAGCATTATTTTTATTTGATTTTTAATGACAAATAAGATGCTCGTGACAAATTTAAATGCTCTTGGCAAAGAAAAGCTAACCATAAAGGACACCTCTTTTATATTATTTGAATCCTCTTTGTACCAAATCTTTTGTACCATCCTCTTTTGGGTGTTTATATATTTTCTGGTTTTTCACCTACTTCAATTACCAATTTCTTCTTGACTATGACTGTGATAATCTCTTAGTTCAAATAATTATGTTTGGTTCATGAACTGTATTCAAAAATCTTTTAAGGAAAAAAAAAAAAAGTGTCATTTTTGAAGCTGGTTGTGATTGTAAGAAATGTTCACATGGATAAAAACCACAGACGCTTTTATACCAATGAGGTCAGTTACATTATAGTATCAAAACAACGACCATTCCCTAGTTTTCTTTGGATTTACTTGCGACACCTAATTTATCACGAGTACCTATTAACCTATGGTTTTACTATTATATGAAATTATGTCTGGTTTCCCGTTTTTTCTTATCCAAAACAGTGGCCTCCAGATGCATATGTGAAAGAAGATTTTTGATTTATAATTTTTCGGCCTCAAGAGAACATGAATTATATCCAGTGGAAAGACAAATACTGAGGAAAGCATTTTTTTCTATCACGGGACATCTATCAAGCATAATTTGAAATACAGACCATCCAAAAATATATTTAATTTCATATGTATTTATATACTTATAATAATTTGGGTTGATTAAATGTAGTCAGGTAAAATATAATTGTTTTATTTGACTACATTTAATCAAAATATAATTGTTTTATTTGACTACATTTAATCAAAATATAATTGTTTTATTTGACTACATTTAATCAAAATATAATTGTTTTGTATTTTAAGGGCAAAAACGATTCCACAAGTCTGAAAAAGTTATACACTAAAAATATTTATTTATATGAGGAAAACATAAAAATAAGTTGTCATTACTATAGTCCATTGAATCTATCAGGAAATAAAATTCAGTAATAGATCGATTAAATACATTCAAGGGATAAAGGAGTCTGGAAGTCAACATACGAGCAGTGACATTTAAATAACCGGGCTAGTCTTATAAATAAGTTTTATTGAAAACATTATAGAAATCCTTTTTAGCCCCATCCAACATACTCCTCTTTCCTATCAATACATACCTGCATTATGAGTTTTTCGTTGTTCACAGCAGTGACACAGGTCATTAGGTGTCACCTTCTTCAGAAAGTCTGCCGTTTTTGTCTTCACCTCTTCTACAGACTGAAAATGTGTTCCTTCAAAGTGTTTTTTTCATTTTTGGATACAGGTAGAAGTCGCATGGTGCAAATTTGGCGATTACTGTAGATGTTCGAGCACAGTAATACGTTTGTTCCCCAAGAACTGTTTCACAGAGAATGCATTGTGCGTCTGCGCGTTGTCTTGATTCTAGCTATTTTGGTACCAGCTTTAAGCAAGCTTTCGTCATTTGCAAATCCTCGTTCAAATTTTTCTTATTGTCTCTATGTCTATGTTCCTAATATCTAACATCATTCGAACATTGGACTTTATGCACAATTGCATTAATTTTTTTAATGTTTTCATTAGTTCTTGATGTCACATGTCGATCATAACGTTCAACATCTTCCATTACCTCCCTCCCTACCGAAAATCGTTTGTGCCATTCAAAAATTTGAGTACTTGATATGCAATTATCTCGAAACACCTCCTTTAACAAATTAAAACATTCAGTCGGATTTTTTTTAAATTTCAAATTAATGCGCTGCTCGATTTTTTAAGCTTATCATGATCGCGACACTTCCACACAACATAATCTGACTGAAACCAGGATGAAAAACAAGTTGAACTAGATAGAGGTATGGAATTACGTGTCACCTTCACCGGAAGAATCAATGTCAATTACATTCCATTCCCACTCCTCCACACCAAGTCTAACTGTTAGGGTTTGCGCAGTCTGATTAGTTAATTATCACCGATTTATAGCCGCTCTTAATCATTATTTAACTAAGCAAATATCATAAAGTATATAGTGAATAAAGTCACAGATCCA
The DNA here is from genome assembly GCA_019974015.1 of Nephila pilipes. NCBI lineage: Eukaryota > Metazoa > Arthropoda > Arachnida > Araneae > Nephilidae > Nephila > Nephila pilipes. The sequence continues at coordinate 355,259 of BMAW01096057.1, forward strand.
AATGGAGAGACGTCAGAAAAAGGCAATGCAGTTTATTAACTATCTTCTCAAGACATTTCAGGTCGATCCCTCGAGAATCTCTCTAAATTCGCCTGAATCCTATCTTATAATTAAACAATATAGTCTTAATTTACCAACTCACTCGCTTCGAGTGAGACGCATTTAGCTACAACAGTTTCGACTCCTATTTCTCTATCCATGAGTCACTTCTAACCAATTTTATTACACATGATTAATTATAATGATTCATTTCAATCAACTTACAAGTTTCCATCAGCTTATGATTATCTCCTGTTTTAATTTTTCATCCTTTTAATACTATTTCGTATATATATCGCAATCCCTAATTCGTTAGACTTCTTATCTTCCTCTAATTTGCCTAATCATAACTCATTTCGTTGGAATCTTATACAATTCAAATTTTAGATTGTCACTAAGGTTAGTGAATGGCGAATATCCCAACGTCGCAAAAGTATTGCATTTAGAGCTAATAATATACTATTTTAATAATCAGGGATTTTTTATTTATTTTTTTTTTTTTGTATTTCAATATATATTACTTAACAATGAGCAAAATATGTATGAAATAAAATATTTATTATAGATCTAAAAGCAAGGGCATTATTGCAATTTCTCTTCGCATGAGGGATACAGCAACCAAGTGATCATGGTAACATTTTCACGTTGTTTAGGTCTTGATGTAATCCTCGCCCCTCCCCCCTTTATTTAAATCTTCAAACACCGTTAAGTTAAATAGTAAATAATGTCATAATTTCAACTAAAAAGACGTCAGAAAAATACAAATGTTGTTTATTAGGTTTATTCACAGATTGTGAAAAAACGCTCTCAATCTCTCATATAAACTCTCAATGCGATTGTTTATCCTACCTTAGAATTAAATAATAAAGTTTTAGTTCACAAACACACGTGTTTCCAGTGGGACACTTCTGGAATGCCGTATATCGTTTCCTAATTCTATTTACTCTAACCAGGAGTAACTTCTAACTGATTTTAATCACAAACAATCAATTACAGAAATTCACTCCATTTTAAAATTTATTAACATCTACCTACTATGCACTGACAAGGTATTCCTTCTCACTTTCACATTTATTCTACGTACGTATCACTATCGTCAAATCAGTTCATTAAATTTCACATTATTTCTATTTTCACGTTTCATTTGATTAAATAATAATTGAAATTTAAAACATAAAATCAAATCCTGGATGTTATTAGTCGGATTATTTACGAACATCCTAGCATTATAGTCCAATGAGTTTTAATCCTGATTTGACTGAGAACTTTTGTGAGGGAAAATGAGGGTTCCTGCATGTTAAATGGAAACACACATTAAGTTTAAGTAAAATAATTCCTTCGTCTGTTTAAAGAATTATGAATCCCATCAATCTTACCCCTATTTTTGATCCAGAATAACGTCATTTCAAGTAACATTAACGTCATTTAAGCCTATGCACGTGAAAAAAACATGGATGCATAAGTGGGTCAATTATTTATATAATTGTATGTAAATGTTTATAAAAGTAATGAATAACTTTGGTTCAATCATTCAGCTATTTTGTTTTATCATAATCAGTTTTTAGTATGGAGATTTAATGAGCACCTTCCTAATTTATTAATAAATTTTTATTTTGTTAAAAAAGCATAACTGTAACAAAAGCGATCATTTAAAACCAAAAGATCAGAATATTTTTTGTATCAAAAACGTCTGATATCTCAATTTTTTTAATTCTTATTCTCTTGTTGGGTACAAAGTTAGTAATCCGAATCCCGGACGCTTCACTCACTTTTTAATGATTATTTTAATTAACGGAGAAATGTTTACGATATTCGTTATCGATTAGGATTGAATTCATCATTTACTTAAGATTGCGGAACTTATTGATCGCAATAAAGCCTTAAGATATATACGCGATGATCAATAAATGAATTACTGTAGGAAAATGAAAGTAATTAATGTGATTTATTCCAAAAGGAATGAATATTTCAGGAAATTATTGGTAACTGAACATTAAATGAATATATATATATATATATATATATATATATATATATATATGAAAGTTTTGATAATACGTATATTAATCCATTATCAAAACTTTCTAAGTATAAAATCAAATATTTCAAAAATAATACAAATAAATTAAAGAAAATTTGTTGAATGAAAATTAAAAAAAATAATAAATTCATATTAATTAACAATAGCTAAATAGAATATCAGTTCACTGAATTACTTTTTAAATATAGCTTACAGAAATAACAGAAAATATAGTTTTAAAGAAATATAGCTATTTTTTAAGATAAGAAAAAAATTATGCTTATTACGAACAATTATTATTTTAGTAATTTAAAAATTGAATTAAATACAAAGAAGCTTTAACTACATATAAATCAGATTATATCAGGGTTTTTATCAATATTTTTCTGGAAAGAATCATTTGGTGGGAAAAAGTCCCCACCGCAATTCATTTGATTTTGTATATAGAATTCGCTTTTTATACAAAATATTAAAATTTATCTCTATCTTCCAAGACATCTGGAGTATTATTATTTTGCACAAAGCAAAATGGTTATCCATCTATTTTTCAAACTAAATCCTTCCAGAGTATCTTTTATAATGATTGAATATGCGAATACATAGAAGAATGAATGAATGAGAGAACGAATTCTTGAATAAAAGAATGAGTGAGAGAGAGAATGAATGTATGAATGAATGAAGGAATGTGTTTATAAATGAATGAGTGAGAGAATTAGAGAATAAATGAATGAATATTCGAGTGAATGATTGAGGGTAGGGATGATTGATTTTTTTAGTGAGTAAATGAATGAATGAATGAACCATCGAGAGTGAGTGAATGAATGAGGAAGTGAAGGAATGAGAAAGTAAATGAATGTACGGATGTAGGAGTGAGTGGGTAATTGAGTGAGGGAGTGAAGGAATTATAGAGTAATTGAGTTAATGAACGGGTGAAATAATGAATGAGGAAATGGGTCAATGAATGAATGAGTGAGTGAGTAAGGGAAGAGAGTGAATAAATGATTGAGTGAATGAGCAAAAGAATGAATGAGTGATTGAATTAATCAGTGGAGAAATAAAGGAGTGAATGAACAAATGAATCAGTCGATCGATCAAATATCCATTCTATTGTCATAATATAATTTGCCTTTATTCCAATATTTAATATAATAATATTTATTAAAATTAGTTATACCTAAATTTAGTACCTTTTTGACTTTTCAAAACTTTTAGACTTTTTAATCAAAATTTTTATTCGACTATTTTTTTTTAAAATTTATATTTGTTTTAATCATTCGTTGTATTTTTACCTATTCTTTGTCGTTAATTTAACTGATGATTTTTAAAATAACACCTGTATGCAATGTGTTTTTTGGTGGGTTTTCTTTTCAACTTCACATTTTGAGTAACATAATTTTTATACCTTAAATTTTAAGTAATATTCGCCTGTCAGTAACATTCAGTTACATGCTATAAAAATTAAAGCAAACGATAAAATTATGTGGTTAAACTGAATTGTAAAATGAAATTGCTAAATGTAATTAAATTGAAGCAAACGATAATTTGTTAAATTGAATATTATATCAGCTACATGAAATTAAAATTAAAACAAGCGATAAATTATTAAATGATGGATTTGGCAACCATTTGGTGAGCAAAGTGGTGTAAAATTTAATTTTTTAAATAATTAATTTCTATCAATTAATTTTTATTAATTATAATTAAATTAACTTATTTTTATCCAAAGCAATCGCATATAGAAAATTTTAGCTCAATCGAGCGCTTTAAAATATGAGAAAAATGCTTTTAAAGTTTGATCCTGACATACTTGCAATGTGAACTAAAGAAAGTCCTCTGAAAATCGATGTTTAATACAAATGTTAGGCGCAGCTCAGCCAGAATGGTCTCTTGTACCATAAACATCGATTTGAACTAATGGTCAAACACTGAAAGCAATGTCTCTACCATTTTTAAAATCATTTAATTAATCTACCATTTTGAAAATCATTTAATACTCTTACATTTAATCATTTTATAGCTATGTAAGGTACTCGTGTGTTCTTTTTTATTATAAAATTTAGAATGATTTGAATCTATCCTATTCAGTTTTTACATTCTTCTGAACGTCCACTTTCAATTTTGGAAGCTACTTTATCAAAATAAACTACAAATTTATAATAATTCTATATATCAGGTTTTGCTCGTAAGATTTCTCAGAGATGTAGTTGGATGTAGAAGCTTTGGTCTTATGCAACGTACCACTAGGATATGTAAAAAACTTTGGGATAGAAAGCATTCAACATGATCATTTCCTGATTATGACGCAACGTACCGAGCCATTAGTTTGAAAATCTTCCGCAGAGAAGATGTTATGAAGAGAAGGGTAACATCTTATACAGATTAATGTATTTTCAAATGACGCTAGGACTTCCTGGTAAGAGAAGACATGAATGGATATAAAATGCTGATTCCACGACAGGTTCAGCGTGGATCTCTCCATGTATTTCCCATGGGCGAAGATCCTGAGATTGGAGTTGTGGACTTCTGTCATTATATTTTGAATGGAGGGGGATTATAGGGCTTATAAAATCTGTTTTGTTAGGAGAGGATTTAACAAACAAAAAAAAAACCTTGTTATTTAAACTGCTGTTTGTAGAAAATGCAACACCATGAAGGAATCATCAGAATCAAATGAAATTCGCAGCAAATGTCAATTATAGGATATTATGCAAATTAATAAAGTTTCAGAGCCATCGCGCGTGCGCGGCGCGCGCAGCGCCCTCTGAATTGATGCTGAAAGCGTATAAATAAAGTGCTGTAGCGGGACGTTGAAAAAAGTCTATGATTATTTGTTAGTGGCAAACGTTTAGTGAGACCTGAGTATGCCTCCACGACGGAAGAATAAGAAATTCAAGCAACTTACGGAGTTTGAACGAGGGAGGATAATCGGCCTTCGAGAAGGAGGATTTTCCTATCGCGCAATAGCAGCTCGTATGCAGCGGAACAGTTCCACAGTGATGCGAGTTTGGAAGCAGTGGACCGACGAGCACCGAACAACTCGAAAAACAGGCACTGGACGACAGAAGGTGACGTCAGAGCGCGATGATCGACACCTGCTCCGCATGGCGGTGAATGATCGCACAGCTTCCTCCAGGCAGCTGGCAGCACGTTGGTCTACTGCTACAGGTGTACAATTGTCGGCTTCGTCAATTCGTCGTCGTCTGCTGCGCCGTGGATTGCGTGCAAGGGTGCCTTTATACAGGATTCCCCTCACGGCGAATCATCGACGGCTGCGTCGGCAGTGGGCTCTTGAGCACAGAGACAGGCGAGCTGATTGGCACCAAGTTGTCTTTTCAGATGAATCACGCTTCAATTTGTGGACCCATGATGGCCGTGTTCGTGTTAGACGTTATGCCGGTCAACGCTGCCTTCCTGAGTGTATTATTGAACGACATAGTGGTCGAACACCCGGAGTTATGGTCTGGGGTGCGATTTCGTATCATGGACGATCCAATTTGATACGAATTGAGGGTAATCTCAATAGCAACAGGTACGTCCGTGAAGTGCTACAGCCCGAAGTCGTTCCTTTCCTTCAAGGCATCCCTGGAGCTATCTTTCAGCAGGATAATGCACGCCCACATGTTGCGCGGACTGTTCGAGACTTCTGTTCAGCACAACGCATGCAACTTCTTCCTTGGCCTGCTTATTCACCGGATATGTCGCCTATTGAGCACGTGTGGGATATGGTTGGTCGGCGTCTCGCTCGTGATCCGCGTCCTGCAGTTTCCAAAGACGAACTTTGGTTGCGCATACAAGCGATATGGAATTCTCTTCCTCAAGCAGATATTCAACATCTGTTTGACTCAATGCCACGTCGTATAGCAGCACTTATTGCAGCGCATGGTGGCTGCACCAAATACTGATTTCGGACGCTTAATTTGTTTCTTTTGTTTTGAAAATTTCATCATTTATTTGTATCAGTACAAGTCGTTTCTGCATTCAATTTCATTTGATTCTGATGATTCTTTCATGGTGTTGCATTTTCTACAAACAGCAGTATATTTTGTTTAGAATTAAAGTGAGTTAGTAGTCAATTTTTTTCAATTAATCTATCATAATAACCATTTGTACAGTTAAATCCTTAATTTATTTTGTATTCACTGGTCTTGAGAAATATATTCTATTAATTACATGTAATAGCATTTTGTCTGCTTTCTGGTAAAATAAATTAATATTAAGAGTTAATTAAATATGCTGAGTTTAGCTGAATTTTTATTATTGATAATCGATAAATTTGAATTTTAAGAATTAAAATGCAAAGAAAGAAAATAAATGAAGTTTTTTTCATTTTAAAAATTACAAATGCATTGGAAATACTTAATTTTCTTACTGAATAATAAGTTGACTTGCTGTAAATTTATTTAAATAAGTATAATAGTTTAATTATAATCATGAGAAATTTTCTTTATATTGTTAAAATAAAATATATAAATGTTTTATCACAACATGTTGACAATAAAATTCAAGCATATTATGTTAATTAAAATCCTGTGTTATTGCTAAGCACTTCCTGATATTTACATATAAAGCAATACATTACTACAAAAGAAAAAAATATTTTGCACATTCTCTTATAAAATGAAATAAACTTTATTTTTAGGAATATGTATACAAATTTTATATGTTGAATCAGTTGAGTGTTTTATTCACGCACAGTCACATTTTTTTCGTTACTGTTCCACTGTTTAATATATATAGCGATAAAACTTTTTTTTATGTTCAGTGTTTCGTAATAGTTTGCAAAAGAAATAAAATATTGACAAAATAAAGTCATTTATTCTAACAAAATACCAAAAATATCAATGATGTCAAATGCAGTATATATTTATTCATGCATATCAGGATATGGAATATGTGTCAGGATTTTTTCAGACGCCTCAAACGTGTGTAAAATAAATATTTTCTTTTCAAAAATTTATTCAACCCAGATGTATAAGATTCTACAAAACCTAAATGTATTCAATTTACTTAAACCAAAATGCTCTTAAATTTCTTATATTTTTCTTATATTTTATTCACACATATAAAACTGAAAACACTTTCAAATTTCCTATTATAGGTAGAAATTTATTTAGAATTAAATTAATACAAATTGAACATTTAACAAGATTTTTTTTGAAATAAGAGATCAATTTGAATCTGAATTTTATCCTTTAAAATTAAGCAAAATATTATCACATTATTAAAGTTAAAATTCAGAACAAAACATACGTTATACAGTTTCAAATTAAACAATAAAATAAAATTAAGATATTTAAAGCATTGCATAAGTATAAGAATAATATTATATAATATATGGGGAAAAAATAAATGTGTCTATAAATATAAAAAAATAAAGCAACTAAGAAAAATATTGCAGGGTAAAGTAAAAATATTAAGAGCGTTAATTTAATTTAATGGTTACCAAAGATAAATGTCACAAGTTAAAATTTTAAACAATCAAAACATACATTTATGTATGTGTCTTCACATTCTGAATGAGGGTAGAAGATTGAAGTATCCAACAAAATGTTTTGTAAACATTAATTCAACTGAGTATCCTTACATTATTAAGAAATACAACACCAAAGGGAAAAAATACAGTACAATGATAGTAAAAGTAAGTTATGCCGAACAACACTAGTCACATGCTTACACTTACTAGTTTTATTATCACTTTTCGAATACTTGCTTGTCTTCAAGAACATTTTACTCAATAGCACGACATTACTTTGTCATATTTGAACAACTGTAACGTTAGGCAAACGTCATATTAAAGTCGCTTGAAAACAAGATATACATCCCTAAGATAAAAACTGGTGGTTATGATAAGCCTTGGGTGCAAATTCAAGCAGAGCTAACCAATTCGAGCATTGACCAATTGGTTTAAATAAAAAAAAACATTCAATTCAAGAGAAAAAATCGGAAAGCGATTTGTTTGATCGGTGCTGGATTAAACATATCTCCAATTACTGCTGGATTAAAGAGCGCTTATAGTAATGTGATTAACTTTGGGTTATAGGAGAGTTATCAATATGTTATTTTTATTAACATTTCCTTTAATTTTAAGAAGACGGTCTTAAAAGAACTTTAGTGTACTATATTATTATGATTGTCTAACAAAGAGAGATAATTACGATGCAATTCTAAGAGCTACTACAATCTCTCAGATAGAGAAAAACTATTCGGAACCCCACTTGACAAGAATTTTCTCGGATGGGTCCCAAATAAATGAAACCACCAGATGAGGTGTCTACAGTAAGTTGTTTTCTTTGTATGCACCTGTTGGAAATTTTATGATTAATTTCAATGCAGAAGTATATGCAATACACTTGGCACTGAAAAACTTGATACTAAGGATAAATAGTGACATAGATGGTTATTTTTGTCGACTCGAGTGCAGATATTCAGGTAATCCCGAAGAACCACCATTCTGAAACGGAAATTAAGTTAGATACAAAGATATTAAGAGATAAAAAAAAAATTCAAATTTATTTCAATGGATACCTTCCCATGTGTGTATCTATGGGGATGAGGAGACGGACCGACTGGCAAAAAGGGGAAACCAGGAAATTAGTGATCAAAATCTTTAAAAAGTATGTCCACAAAAACATTGAAAACTCCTGCAGTGACAATTTAAATGTTACATGTAAAGATAGAAAATGCCAACACATTCAAAATTCCTGGAATCCTACAGCTTAAAACTAAGAAAAGAAGCAATAGTCCATCTCAGATTAAGGACAGGCCATGAGTGCCTTGGAAAGCACCAAAATAGGATAGTATTCTCGACACCAACATATATCTAATCTGTAAATCAGCAATAATGAACTCCGACCATCTTCTGGATTATAGGGGACAAGACAGATTCGCACAGAAACAAGGAGATCACCTAAGACTGTATTGGGAGGCAAGGGATCTCATGGACTAATTGTGGATACCTGCCTTCTTTTTGCCCCTTTCTCCGTCATTAGAGCTGTTTTGTTACATTTTTATTGTTCTCTCATTGTTCTTTGATGTTCGAGATCTCTGTATGGATTAAGTTTCCAAATTAACCGTAGTAAAAAACATTACGATTATTGGTCAAATAAAAACATCAACAGGAGATTTAGCTAAATATGTTAAATGTATTTTCTAAGTTTAATGCACCTACAATTTTAAGGTTATTATAAAGTTTAAGATGAAACCTGAAGCATCATTCAGTTTCATTTCTCTTCTTATTCACTAATATTCCTGAAATAGATATGATACTGGTTGTCATTTACCATAATCCATTATTTGACTGCGGTTATGACTAAGTTTCGAAATGGTTACTTAATCTTCTGAAATCCTGTGTCACGTGAAACGTCAAAAAATATATAAGATAGGTATTTAAATTTTTTATCAACATTTCCATTAATTTTAAGACAGTTTTCAGACTCCAATATTTCTTATTATTATTCGAATAAAAGTCTCGACACAAAGTGATTTAACCTTATCTATAAAATAATTTTTTTCAAGTTCTAAAGTAAAGTACGATTCTAATGTCAATTTAAAGTTTAAAATGAAAATTGAAATATACAGTTTTATTTCCCATCTTATTCCCGAATATTCCTTAAAAAGATAAAATATTACTTGGTATTTACCATAATCCAATAAGGAACTACAGTTATAAATAAGTTTCACAATGGTTTCTTAATCTTTTAAAACCCAATTATGTAAATATATAAGATTATTACTTTATTGTCTTTTTTCCATCATAGTTACAAACGCACACACACACACACACACATATATATATATATAGTCATTACACACAAAATTTAGTCAAGCACACAAAATAGCATAAAAATCATCACCTTCCTCTACTGAAATTCACTGTCACAAGATACAGTCTTCAAGGCCAACGGAGTTGCTTAGTCACTTGCAGACATCAATAGCAACAAATTAAAATATTTAAAAAACTGAATAAAATTTTGATTATATGCAACTCTTCACTCGTTTGTCATTATTAGTCTTGTATAAAATTTTTCACTGATGTGAACTCAAATTTCCCTGCTATAATTTTAATTTTATCATCCATTCCTTAAATCACCATTTTGACATTATTTGGAAACGTTTAAATACATTACCCGACCACGACTGTAATTTTCTAAAGTTTACATACGTTATGAGACATTGTCACACAAACCACTTATTATCCAACAATGGTGAAATGACAATTGCGGTAAGTCTCTCCGATAATCTATGCTAGTGCACATAACTTTATCAATTACCTACCATAACCTCCTGCCACTGATCGGTATGTATATTTCCACTGTAGGATTGGGCTCGTCATTTGGAGGATTCATAAGTTCCTTCATTAAATATTCATCCCCTCAACATGCTTCTGACTGAAACACAAATTCTATGCAATTCCGACAGCGTTGTTCGAACAATGGATTATTAGCCTTATGATTAGTCCAGTGTCCATCTGTCGGCTGCTTTCAAACAGGGAACTTCTCTACCAGTTATGAGATAAGATTACTACTTGGACATATGTGTGCTTGCAGTCGTTTTGGATGATTTGACTGCGTTGTAATTGGCTGGACTGGTTAAAATTCGATGACGGAGGGATGGATGTCTAATTAAAATGGATAAATTGATGGAGGGAGGACTGTTCACTTGTTTGTTTCGGTCATTTTAAATTTGTAAATAAAGTGTCTAAATTATTTGAGTAAAACGTAATGAATATTGTATTTTATGAAGAATAACTTATCACTTATGTATAGATTGGTTAAAAGAGCGTATTGTTGATTTGTTTTGTTCGATGCTTTTAGATTTGTACCTTGCTTATATTATACGCTTATTGAAAAATTCAAGCATTTTGGATGCTTTTGATACATGATTTAAAATATATACCATGTTTTCAAGCAAGGAGTTTTCTGCATGTTATGAGACGTAATACTGCATGCACGCGTATATGATTGTAGTATTTCAAGATGATTTACCGTTTTGTTGGTGGAACAGCCTATGAAATATGTATAATTGAAATGAGTCTCAATAGTTGGAAAGGCCCATACTGTTTACTAATCTATATCAGTTCTTTTAGATTTAGAAATATGTTTCCTATTATATTCATGTAGGACTTTGTACAATTATGAGAATCAACTGATTGATTGTTCATGAACATATTTCTCATTTAGAAGCAAAACTAGGCTATCGGACTTCGTAATTTTGTGTTTCGATTAAGGGACGAGATTGACACCTGAACTACCTTCACCCTCTCCAAACTTTCATACTACTCAAAGGGAAGAACTTGAGACCTCATTCAAACTTTCTCTCTTCGGACTCTCTTTCGGAGATACTCTTCGGACCCGAAGAAGTATCGGGGATTGAAACCGCAGCAGCATGAAAACAACATAATCCTAAGATCCACTACTATAACCACTAGATAAATGAGAATCAATTGATGAGGTTTGATTGATTTATGAGAATCAATTGTTGCAATTAGAGTCCACTGAGAAATGAGTGGACTGGCAACGTATCTAAAATATAGCTTTTTAATGTTTTTTCTTCTACTCACATTGTCTGGGTCAAAACTTTAAAAGCTTTTTCTCACATTTTAAACCACTCAATTGAGCTGAAATTTTCCATACACAATTGTTTTGGATGACAATACGATAATTTAACTATACTTAGTAAAAGTTAATTGATTAAAATTAATTATTTAAAGAAATAAATTTTACGTGAAGTTTCTCACCAAGTTACTAAATAGTCGCCAACGTTAAGGGAACATTGCTTAAACTCTATTTTGCTAATTATCATTTTGTTAAAATTAATGAAAAATAAATTCTCAATTTTAATTTTAAATTTTATGGAAAAAAAAAGTTTAAAAAAATATGTTATGCAAACTGTCAAGTTTAAAAAAAAAAAAACTATGGTCAAAAGAATTTGTTTTCTTACAATGCGTTCACAATTTTATGTAATTTAAATTTTATGAGAAATATTCCATGTAATATGGATGTGTTGAAATAAAGGTGGACTTATCAATTAAACGTTTACCATTTATGCGAAATGCGTGCATAACTTTGTGTAGTTTGTATTTTTTATGAGGAACAATGGATGGAATGTGGGTCTATTAATCAACGGGATGAAAATATATTTGTTTTGCTCCATTTTTTTAGATTTTTTAACAAGGCTTATATAGCTCTTATATAACGATACGTGCATTATACATTCTTCTAAAATGCAATTTATACCATATGTATTATGTACTTTCCAGATGAAATTATCTCCGCCATTCTAGATATAAAGTTAAATCTTGGGTATGTGCATGACTCCTACTCTTGTATAAGTTGATAGGTTGTAACTGGATAAAAACTACTAAAATAGATGTCTAGAAAGAGACAGTTACTATTAGCTCTCTCATTAAAATGAGTTAATTAAAGAAAGAGATATCTACTTATTTTATGTGATTCTTTTATCGATCGACCCGATTTAGCACCATACATTTCACGCGGCATCCAAATTTCTACTATCTCATGTCTGATAAGCTTGGAAAAACTTTTTGGCTTAGTAGGGTGTCAAACTCTGTGATTTTTTTTTTTTTTTTTTCTCCTTATTAGGATATTACCTGTCACTCTTCTCAATAAATCTTCAAGAAAAACAAAACAAAAAAACTTCTTTGATGCAGGATTAAAAATCTTACAGTTAGCATCAGTAACAAAATGTTCTTTGTCTCTCTCTACGGTAAAATGAATTTATTTATCAAGTAAACAGACTCAAGCTCTTACAGCAAAAAAAAATGTTTGTTAAATGTAAATTGTAAATCATTATTTTAATAAATTTAATACAATTGGTCCGTCGTAAGTGAATTTTTAATAAAGTAGATCTACTAAGCAAATACTTGTTTACAATCCAGTTAATTCTGATAAATAATTATAATGAGAACGCGCTGGTTATGTATATGCTATAAAATCAGACAAATTTTTTTATCGATAGTTATTTTTTGTAAATATTGTTTCGTAATGGAGTACTAAATACTTATATACTATCCCACTGTAAATTATTTTATAAACCTACAAAAAACACATTTTTCTCTTTCCTACAACTAGATATTGATTACACATTATCAGAGGATTTAAGCCGAGTTTACGAAAAAATTAAAATATATTTCAATTTTTACCATGACTGGATGAATGAATAAAAAAACATCAATGGGTATGGTACTTCTGCTACCAAGAATAAGAGTACCTGTTTACAGAGACTTAATTTAGGTTTCAAGAAGCATTCATAATTTTTAATCAATCAAATGATGATATATTTCATATCAGAACAGAATCTACATCAGTTTCTTTGTACCTTTTTAAGATTCAAAATCAAATATCGTATTCAAGTTTCCTAAGTTTTCCAACTGACATAGCGTATCTTTATAACAATATTTTCTTCTTGATAGTGCGTTGCTTACCTAAATTTAAGAAAAAGATAAAAAAAAATCGAGAAAAAAAGCTACAGTATGTATATAAAAAAGAAGCCCAAACAACACTGAATTCAATAACAATGTATTTCGTTTCAGAACAAAAACTGCATAAGTTTCTTCATGCTTTTTTAAGGATCAAAATCATATATCCGTTTCCAGTTTTGCCAAGTTTTCCAACTCACTTAGCTTATCTATATAGCAATATTATATTCTTAATAATGCATTTCGTACCTAGATTTTGAGAAAATGATCAAACACATCTAGCAAACTGCAGCAAGTAAAAAAAAAGCTTTGAAAACAATCAATTCAATAATGATGCATGTCGTATCAGAACAATAACTGTATCAATTTTTTTCATGCCTTTTAAAAGATTAAAATCAAATATCCGTATTCAGGTTTCACGCATTTCCTGACTCACAGCTTAGCGGTACTCGTGAATAAAGTACGCAATATCCCGTTAGACTTCCTGCGAAGAATCTTCGATGAGATTAAGTATTATACTTGTTCATTTTATTTGGCCGTCTCTTTCATCGCAAAAATGGTGAACTAAGAAAAATGAGATCAACGATTCTATTTCAGTTGTTTACAATTTCCGACGTTTTCCTGGAAGAATGAGAGAAATATTTTATTTGATGCTATCCCGAATCCCGTAAAGACGATCCGGAGGAATTTTCTATTACCGGTAACGTGATGACTCATGTTTTTCCCGAAAATATTCTTCACCAATGTCATGCTTGTTTTCAATTTTATTCCCTCAGATTTCTTCGTTTTTTCCCTATGAGAAATTCTCTGAAATATGTCTTTTAGAAGATAATTTATTTTCCTGAGATAACTCCTAACGGTATAAAAAAGTATGCGTTATGAGAGAATTGCTTTGCAGGAGATTTCTTTTGCAGAATTCTTTTTAGGCAAATTGTAGCAGTTTGCATATGGAATAGGATCTGTATAATCGAAAACCTATAAAAATAATTGCATTTTTGATATGTTATTCAGAAATAACTAAAAAAAGTCATTTCTAAGTCTTATTTTTTTACGATTGGGAACCCCATCTCAGTTTACAGCAAAAATATATAAATCCTGAAATAGACTCGTGAGAATAATAGATATATTTGTATTTTTCATTCTCAGAAATAAGAATTTTTAATTTTCAAGTGACAGAAATATTTTTTAGGAAATGTTTAGTAGAAGGAAATTATGAAAAAAAACACTGAGATATTTTTGATCATAAAAATAATTGTTTTAATTATTCACTACATAAATATCGGTGAAATATTGCTTTATTACACATTTTAAGTTAATATTTTGTCTCTAGTAATGTTGGAGGTATTGCTGAGTCATTCAGTATTGAAATTTAAAAAAAATATCATCTATTACGAAGACTTATATTATTTATTTCTAACATCTTGATAACATTTAATGAATAATTAAATGAAAAAAACTAAGCCAATGGGATGTCCAAAACATTTCAACATTTTTTTATGAAAGTGGCAACGTTTTTCGGTAACTAATTTGAGAAAATGAAATTTAGCGTATAAGAGATGTTTTGATATCGAGATATAAAACACGAAATACATAGTCCTTAAGAATCAGTCGTAAAAATGTTTTAAGCATCGTTGGCAAAAAGGAAAATAGATCTGCTCATGTTGCGAAAGTTCTAAAAACGAAATAAAATTCAAATTCAAATACATAATTTTGGAGGAAAAGCCAATTTGAAATCAAATGTCACTGTACGTTAATAAGAATTTACAATATGTTCAAAATTATAGCAAGATCATAATTTAAATGACATTTGCTTCTAAATATAAAATTAATTATTTAGATATTTGAATAAATTTAAAGTTATTAATTTGATAATAATTTTTACGAATAACTGAAATCCATTTTAAGAGAATATATAAAATAACTATTCATAACCTTAACTCTAATTTACATAAAATAATCCACAGAAAATCGATGTCTAGTTTACATTTGCTTAGTAAAGACAACAGAAATAATAAGCAAAAAATAAGTTTTTCGCTAAATTACTCAAGATACGATGTATAAACCTTCACAAAATCTCTTTTAATAATTTTCTTACTGCAGCATCTTTTAAGTACTATTGTGGATATGCAAATGACACACAAAAAATTAATAACAGAAATTCTTCGAGTTAACATACATAAGTACTAGTTATAATTATCTTATTTTTTTTATCTACATCTATTAAAAGATCAAGAAGACTGCTACGTAATTAATTAATTATATTTTTATGACAATTAAAGTACATCTCATGTTTAATTTTTTTTTTAATTTCAGCTACTTTAACATTGGTAAAAATAACAAAGAAATAAAATAAATAAGAAAAAATTTGATTACAAATTTTTATCCTAATTTTCAATTATATTAGCTTTTAACCAACATTCTCTAAAATCGTATATACTACAAAACTACATTAAGGTATAAATTTAAGCCTATATGTCTCAATTTAAAAAATTAAGAAGGATATGAAAATATCTTTTTTTTTTCTTTTCATCAAAATAATGTCTGGATTATTGAAATGCTAATGTTATTAGTCACTCTTGGCACTTTTTGACCTGATGTTTCTCGGAAATATTTGGCATTAATGAAACGTTTTTTGGAATGATTAATGAGATTTTTTAGTAATAACTAACTAAAAAACCACTAAACGAGTAACACCTCTCTATTATTGTATTTTATTGTCAGTATCTATTATTTTGAACAAAATTATTTAATTCAGATCTATGAATAATTAGCATTCAATACCTACTATATTCTATCTATGGAAAAGGTCTTTATATACTTGATCTTACGATTATTATAATTTATTTCTTATCTTATCGAAACAATCATGACTGAGTCATAAAAAGATTTATAAATGATGCTTTGAATCCTTGACCCATTCTAGATCCTATATCACCTTACTCAATACTTCTGACACTGATGTTTCACACTGATAACTTTAGCTCACTATCACTATTAAAAAACTAACTACCAATCAACTATTCAGTATTAAACTCTAAACAGCTTATGAATGCTCTTTCAATATTATTCACTATATTTCAATAATTCTAAGCTAATCCACATGAGTCACGTTCCATTTATTGGAAGAGTTTACAATTCAAGCAACATTACATCAAAGATCCTAAGAAATTAGCTCAAGGGTAAAGAACAAAAGAGTCCGCACAAATAAGATTGTCAAAATCCGCCTCTCCTCGTGACTAAGAAAGATAATCATCATACTTTTGTGCCTCATTTTCAGAAAGTCTCTCCACCTAGTATATTTTAGTCCTAAACTTACTGAGACGTCTTCAACAAAGAAAAATGAGTTTATTTTAAGTTGTTTAAATTGTCCTCACTTTTTTAAATTAAAAGCAGTGTAAGTCATGTTTTAACACTCAAATATCAGTAAACTTATATATCAGTTTATGCAAAGAAAATGACACTTATGAATGTAAGTTATTATGTATGATCAGTTTATAACCAATACCTGTATTTACAATTGTAAGTCATGTACTTACCGTTGCGTACATTTTGTATAAAACCTGATGGACATAAGTCTAAAATTTTGTAGAGTTCTTATAAGCATAACATTATATACACTAAACATAACTATAATTTTTTTAAAAAAAATAATCAATTAATGAAATTTTTTTAAAAAAATTCTGTTTAATATCACACAATTTTCACATATTTCTTATACAAATCTTGTGTCATATCTTATAAATGTGAAAGTGTGCTTATAAAATAAATACTTATAATATCAGAAATAGCCTCACTGCATTATGAGCAAAATCAGCATTATAGATAAAGTAGATTATGAAGAAAATGTTCTAGAACTCTGAAGTCCATTTTGAGAAAAGCGCAATTATGTTTCTACAATAAGCATAGTATTAAAAATAAATTTTCAAATAAAACATTTATTCAGTTCGTAAAAATAATATATCTACAGATTCCCAGAAGTGCCCACTATTCTTTAAAAAAATAAGAAAAGCAAAATTTGAAGCACTGTAACGACTTATTAACCTTAAATTATGCTGCAGCATAAAAGGTAGTAAGCACAAAACAAGTTTATGGAAAATAAGCAATTTTTTTATTACATCATTTAAGCTAATATCATACATTCGGTGATTTCGCTATAATCAGTGTTATTTGATTACAAATTGTTCTATGGCATACTTTAAGAAGGGACCACCACCAAAGGGATTTTTTTCTTTGCAACGCATTAAAAAGAGTTTGTTTTAATTTAATTTATTATATTATATTACATCATTTAATACCAAAAGCTCTTTTGCTTTAATATGCAAATCAATAATAAATCTATCTGACCGCAAAGCATTTTAAGAAGATGTCTAATTAAAAAAAAGTGGTAGTTTGAAGTTCTTGAGTCAAAAATGGATTTCTCACAATTTTATTAAAATTCTGTATAATTTTATTCATTTTCATTCATTTTTCTTGATTTTTGATTACATATAATCTAAGATGATACATAAATCATTTTGTAAATAAAATATTTAATTTTATCCACATTTCATCTCAATTCCATAAAAGAAATTAGGAGAAATTTATTTTGCTTTATTTTTAAAAATGAAGTTCAATATTGGTGAAAACAGGTAATACATATTTATGCAAAAACATTATATAATTATGAAAAGTGACAAGCCATGATATTTTGTGCTTATATATAACTATTTTTCTAACTTCTGGGCAAAAGTAAGAATCATCGAAAAGCTATCTCACAAAGTCCCTTTTGATAGGAAGTCAGTGACCAACTGGGCCCAGCACTCCAGGAAACTTTCTCTCATTCAACATTTTATGCTTAGCTAAAGCAAAATTCCTTTGAATGCTAAAAACATATTTAAATATGAAAAATAATCAAAACTTTTGCTTCCTGAATATGATCATTCCGAACAAATTGAGTAATGTAACAATTTAAGGTACAAAAAAAATGAAATAGAGCACCAATAATGTTTATTACTATAATTTTCTTCCTGTTTTATGTCGTTCAACATTGCAGTTTTATAGGATATTACGAAACAAATAGTGTCATTATTATAAAATAATTGATTTTTCAAAATGCTACACTAATTCAAGGAAGGAGAGCATGGACATTTTGTTGTCATAATGCATTTAAATCATGTAACTAGGTCTCAAAAATTCATGAAATAAATATAATCAACTAAACATAATTATTATATTCATATTTAAAGAAAAATGGATTGAGCTTTTATCGATTATTAACGCTTCACTTAGAAACAGCATGAAGACAATTAGAGATGAATTTTGTAATTTTGAACTCAGTCCATGGAGGAGGTCGACACTTCTCCAAATTTCTACACCATGCTAATGGGAAGACTTGGGACGTTGACAGATTTAATGTGCATCATTAGAAGCATGGACAACGACTATGCTGGCCGCGAATTTGCAAACATGTTGCTAAATTACTAAGGTCATAAGAAATTTATTGAACGTTGAATTAAATTAAAGTAATCTTAAATTTTCAAATTTTAAACATGCATTATTCTTAAAAATTTACAATTTACTTTAAAAATATATTTTTCATGGTCTGGAAGTCTAGACAAAGTTCATTTCTGATTTTGAGCCTTTCATTTAATGGACACCTTTAGACAAATGTATGATAAAACAGAAACCATTTCATCTAGAGATTAACAAATGATAATTCTGCGAATTTTAAAGTCGATTTGTAGTCTGCTGCTTTTCTTTGAAATGAATTATTACGTTATACAGTATATCATATTTCAGAATATCTGTTCACTTTTAGAATAAAAATTAGTCTACATTGTCATTCATTTCTTTTCCTCTGTTAAATTAATGACTGGAATTCTAAGAGTGATAAATTCTATATTCATATTCAGGAAAGAAATGCTCAATTCATTTCTCTAAAGTAGAAATTTATTTATTCTTCTGTTTGAGATTCCAAGTAATATTTTAAGTACAGTCTCCAATCGTGCATTAAATTCTAATTCCACATCTACTTGTCTCTAAAAATATGTAGACGGTAGACTCTGCATATTCTAAGTCATTATAAAAGGCAAAAATGTCGAAATAGAATAATGGCATTTGTTTTCTTTTTTACTTTCATTCCTTTTAAAAACATTTTTAACTTTTGAGACTTTATAAGTTTTCGAAGACAAAACCTAAGCACAAAACGTTTCTATCATGAAAGGATATTTATTTAGTTTCAAAAAAATGATAAAAGAAGAAATAAACATAGACAAGACTGCTGGATTTGAGCCTCTACGAAATATTTCTTTTTTTCATTTCAATCTGAATTGATATTAGTTTCTAACACTAGTTTTTCTTCTTAGTATGATGTATAGCAATATCTAAGCAGGTATTCAACAAAATTAGAAATTTTTTTATAAATTCTGAAAATAGTGTTAACGATAATGATATTAAAGCATTAAATTTTTAAAAATTGATTTAAATTTTCATTTTAAAATGAGAATGTATTTGTTTAAAATTTTACTTTGCATTCTAATGCTTTCATTATTTTCTTAAAATACAATGTAGCAATTTGTCCAGGAATGATGATTATCTATATAACGTCATGGGTTCGGTTGCGCTTATAAATTCTTTTGTAATGTCTTTTTCGCTATTTCCTTCCTCTCCATCAAATTAGTTTTGAAACAATCTGTATGAATATCATTTAAATTTTTAAACTCTTACAGAGTAGTTAGAATTATTTTTTTCAATAATATGTAAAAAGAGAACATATCATGGAAAACTCACACACACACACATGCATATATATATATATATATATATATATATATATATATATATATATATATATATATATTTGTATGTGTGTGTGTGAACTCTCTTTCATCATTTTAAATTGAAATTATAATTGTAGAAACCTCTGAACTTGAAAAACTTTATATACTTGATTAAATCACTTTGTCGTTGTATTTATTTGAATTGCGACCATTATTAGAAAGTACTGGAGATTTATGACCACCTTAAATTTAATTTAAATATTAATGAAAAAACAAACTTGCCATTCTCTTTTAACTCGAAGTTAATCATATTATAACCATAAGTATTCTATCTTCCGTCAGCAGTCAGTTAGAAAGATTTAATTCGGTACCGATCCAGCCAATTGCTCGCGGAATTTCTTGTGTGAATTCGGAAGTCTGTTGACCTAGACTCTAGGTAGAGACACAGTGCTGCTCGTATTTTCACCCAGCGTTTATCATAACCATCATTTTTCCTTTCACTGTTTAATTTCCTAGTTTTCCAGCAGTTATATCATATTTTCACAGTATTATAGTTGTGTAAAAGTAAAAGTACGTAGTGTTTTGAAATATTCTGGTACCTCAGCAGGGTATTCTTTAAGTGCTAATTAAACTAATAATTTTAAGCATGTGACAAGAGTAATTCGTCACCAATTATATTTTATAAATATATAGAAGGATATACCTGAAAACCTACTCAGTTGGAATAGAGACAGTGGGGTGAAGATTTTGGTTATAGGGAGAAGAACCTTTAATATTTACAAATTTATTCTATACTAAGTCACTCACATCATATTAGAAATGCAATAACTCTTCAGAAGTTTTTCTGCTGAAAATATTTTTTATTTGTCCAGTAATAAAGCTTCATTGCAGGGGGTTAAAGTTATGCACTTAAAATTATTTTATAGCAAGTGTATAGTTAAAGAAAATTCAATTTGTTTTAAATTAATCATTTTTTATACTTCCCTTTTAATATTAAGATTTACTTTAGTAGTGCTTTTTATAAATCATGTTACTAATATCTCAAAATATAATAACAACTGGCAGAATTTTTGAACAGAATACATGTTTTTATAAAATAAGAATTTTTTTTTAATTTTTATATAGAGTTTTAAACGTTTGTATAAACTATGCTAATTAAAAAAAATAACTAAGTTATTTTATAGTTTTTTAATTACTTCTAGGATGAACTGTATTAATATAATTATTATCATATGCAAGTTTCTGTAAAAAATACAAGGTATAACAGTACCGTACCTTTTATTCAAAATAATTCTCAAAGAAAATAATTCAACATAATTATCTTTAAAAAAAATATTTTTTAATCTTTCAGAAAAAAAAAAAATACTTTATTTGAATTTATAAAACAGATTCATATTATTGTAATAGATATCATAAAGTAGTAATAATCCATTCTTATTCAACTGTTATATAACTGAGGCATTATTTTCTAGTAATGAATAAAAATGAGCAAACTTAAATAAATAAATTCTAAAAGTTAGGAGAGGTTTAGGCAAATTAAATATATCATAAGTAGAAAGTGTGACATTAAATATTATAAGGTTTAAAAAACTGAAAATTTAAAAATTCTGAACTATTACACATCAAGCAATGAAAAAAATGGTTTCAATCATTTTCAAATCCTTAAACTTAATTTTTTTTTAATTACATAAAATTAGTTAGTGATTTGCGAATGTACGTCTTGAAAAAATTTCGAATATACTTTGTTATTCTATGAATTATATTATGTGTAAAAAGAATATTTTATTGTATCTATATGACCCTTAATATGATTTATTTGAGAAATATTAAAAATGTCCGTTATAGTAACTATTTAATTTATTTCAATTTAGGAAATTTCAAGTCTTACTATTTCACAGTTTTTTTAATTAACATTTCAGGAGCATTAAGCCATGAATCTGTGACGTTGGGTTATTTGCAATTTTCCCTTTTTTTAACCTAAGGGGATTTTATAATCATTTGAATTGCATAAAATTACAATTTCTACCCAACCAAAATAAAACGTAATTTGGAAAACTGAATGAAGCAGATAATTGAAGAAAATTGCAGATAATTGAAAGGCAGATAATTGAATGAAAGATATTGGCATATAAATAAAATAAAATTTTACATGAAAATAAAGCGAGATAGATGATATAAAGATAGGCTGATATATATTTTTAATTTATACTAAAACATCACAGTTAATCTTTGGGGTTAAAACGAATCTTAGTTAAAGTACTAAAATAAAAATGAATCGACGCGTGAGCGCGGTTGTCTAGAAATCCTGGAATCAGAACGAGTCAATTGATAAACTAGGACTTTATTTGTTGATCAGAATTAAGATTTGACAGTTTAAGCTGGATTCAAGAGAGAGCAGCCGTATCTATTCTACAGTATTTATTAATGGTGAATTTATTTTTTTCTTACGTATCTTTATTTGGAGTTGATTGATTTTTAAATTACAAGGAAAGATGGCGTTAGAATTAAATAATGAAGGACGAGTGTCACAAATTTAACATATTCTTGTTAATTTTATTAAAGTTTAAAAGAAGTTAAACTTGAAATAATTGTCGTTACTAAGCTTTGAAATGCGATGTTATTTAATCTATTCTTCCTTATGTTTGTTAAAAAATATTTGTACTAAAACAAGATTGCTATAATTCAATTTTTAAAACTCTAGGATATTTTATAAAGAAAAAGCATTTATCCATAAGTATTTCCTATCGTTTTATTCATTGATTGAATTCAAATCATTTGATTGCTGTCAAATGTGAGAAAGATGTCCATGAACCTATCCTTAAGAGCTCAGACGTTATTTTATTCTAAACAGAGCAATTTAAAGTTGTAAAACTATTAAACTAAACGATTTCGTAATGAAAAAAATCTTACAAGTTTGATTCATCACTTCTGACGGTTTAGCAATTATGTACAACGACTTCATAAAACAACTATTGCTCATGAAATTCATTGAAGTCATAAAATTGCTATTCCAGGTATTTCTAAAAATTATATTGTAATTCATGTGTATTATTGAAATAATTTCTACTAATTTCTTCATTTCTGTAACAAAGCCTCTTGAATCACGGGAAAGGAATTTGTACTGGTATTTTTTCTTTAGAATAAGCAAGAAATAACTTTATTCTCCAGTGCTTGAATACTAAAATAATGACAACTGAAAATTTATTTCTGGCCTCGTTAATTGAATAGTTTCCGGAATTTTAATAAGAAACCGTACTAAAAATGTATTGATTTTTCAAAGAATCTAGAATAGTTATTAGAACATAAAGCTTATTCTTTCTAAATCGAGTTTTTTCTGATACAACATACTTTTATATTTTACACTCCTGCAAATTCTGTACAGTTATTTAAATTTCCTTATATTTTCATAATTTTATGTGCACTACTATGCACTGGAAAGTTTTCATTAGCATTTTGTTCTTGGATATTCGAAATTTATGTGTTTTTAAAAAATGTATATAATCAATGTGTTGAATAATATTTAAAAACCTTTCTCATGAGAAAAATTGTGTATTCTTATTTGAATAAAGGCTGTGTATCATACATTACATGAAACAGATTTTATCTGTTTAACAGGACATATTATTTTCCAACATTATGAACTGATTCCAGTAATAATATAAAGACTCGAATAAAATTTAATATTTTTACTTTCTTACGTCTCAAAATTCATTATAGAACAATGAGTTATCGTTAGAGAAAAATCTTCTCATACGCGTTTATATTTCTTCGCATGTTAATACGTACATTTTCGCATGTTAATACGAAAAGTATTTCAAAACTCATGGTGCAAACTATAAAGCAAAAGGGCATATTGTATTAAACTTGTTTTGTATCGGATTGTATGAATGCAAATGATGCGCTGAGGATAAAGAACAAACGCAAAAAAAAAAAAAAAAAAAAAAAAAAAACGATACGAAAGGGTTTACGATAATTTAACACAAAGGGTTTACGATAATTTAACACAAAAGGGTTTACTTGCTGTACCATTGATAAGTTTTGTATTTCAGCAATATTTAGAATTATTGTTTAAAATTGAGTCCATGAAGAAACTACAGATTCTCATTTATAAAATTCCAGTTTAATCTTGTTCAGAACTATAAAGAGGGGATATTTGTCAGGACCGGACATATAAGAAAAACTCCTGAAAGCTCTGAAACTCGACACCAATCCTTCCATCTGCGGGTATGTATTACTAATGTGCAACACAATGCTCAGCAATAGTAAGCATTGTTGATATGATAACTGAAGTATTTGTCGACCGTATTGAAAATAAACTATTTATGTTTCCCTCCATGTCTATTTAATGCATTTAGGACTCCTTGTATCAATTCAAACCGTTCAATTCGAGATATTTCTTAAAATATACCCTACCAATCCATAAATTTGTATCATGAATTGGATAGACTTGAAAAGGAATAAAAATATTTTTAATAAATATAGAGAAGCCTTGTTTTAAATTCATTTATTTTAAACTATTTATTTAATAAGTTTTATAAATAATCTGTATTTTTCTTTTAAAAAATACACTATAGCAAACAATTCTTACTAACAAACTTCGTGTATTAATTTGTGTGAATCTTGTTTTAAAAATAATATTTGAAGGTCTAAGAAATAGTTATTCACATTTGACGCTTACAGTTAAACATAAATTTAAAGTTTAAAAAGATTTTTTTACTTAGAATGACTTCTTTAAAATATGCTGATATTTAATTTAGTAAACAGGAAAATACTTCCTTACCAGAGAGAGGTTATTGAAATAATTCATAAGATAAGCTCTATTTGCTTCATTCAATATAATTCGAATTCAATTTCTTTTGATAAAAAAATTGTATATATATATATATATATGGGGGTACGTGTACATTTCTTTTAAAGATGTTAGAAAACGAACGTCAAGGCAATAACGAAAAAAAAAATAACTATAAGTAAATCAAGACTGAAGTTTTCAATTCAAACTCAAAATATATTATTGGTTTGAAAATAAAACTAATAACTGCAATGATTAAAAATAATGAGAATTCAGACAGATTGGAAATATAATATGGAATAACGATATTTTTTACCTTTCAGGTTTCTCGAATTAGGATTACGATAATTATTTATTCAGATTTCGAAACAAAGACTACCCAGCTGTCTTTAACAAACGCGATCACCATTTTTTTTTTCTTTTGTTTCATTTGTATTTAATCTGTATTGTAATTGGAATTCGAAAGCTCTAAGGAGTAATCTCAGCTACACCACTTTGAGTGCTTCACAAGTTAAGTGTAATTTAATTAAAATTCTCTCTTCTTTAAAAATGGATTATCCTTCATGCCGCATTTAATGTTTGAGGAATTACATTTATTTTTTTAGTACTGGACTTGTTAACACGTGTAATTATACAAGTCTTTGTTTTACTTAAGCTATGTGGCTTAAGAGACCTGCCGTATTTAATTTTTTTATTCCAATTCTGATACTTTTTACCTGAATTTATTTTGTGAATTCCTCTATGTTTCTCTTCATTTTTGCGAACCAAATCCTAGATATTTGCATTCTTCTAAAATAATACATCGTAATTTATTTTTAAATGAATTGCTTCCTGGAACTCCAAGTGCCTTAGATTCACAGAAAAGTTCTTACGAAAACGTTGACTTATTTAGCCAAATACTCTTGTCTGTTATTCAAGAGACAATGGTAAGTTGTTTCAATTTAAATGTTTTTTTTTAAATAAACTTCACTGAAAATGTTTACGGTTTCATAAATTATTATCATGAATTTTGTATTTTCACCAGATCTGTCATCCTTGTATTTTGAATTCTAATAAAAATATTTTGAATAATTAATTATTTTATAGTACATGTTTGTTTCCAGATTCGATAAAATTATAAGAATTAGAAAATGTGTCTTTTTAGAAAGAATAGTTATTTATAAATAACTAAACAACTTAAATTTCTTATTTATTGTTCTGGAATCACAGTTTGTAATGAAAACTAATAAAATTTGTGATGTAATTTGGTAAACTTTAATCGCCGAAGAAATATATCATTGAATCTTAATGTACCGCAAGCATTAGGCACCTTTTAAAATAACTGCATTCTTATATATTAATATTCTTCATACATTCAGTTCCTCCTTTACTTCATTTATAAGAATTTTTTTTCTGAGCGAATACATAGCGGTTAAGATTTTTAGTTAAAACATGTTAAAGGTTTTTGTTCATTTGTTCGCATATGAATCCTGTTCTAAGAGTTTTTTTTTTTCTGATCGAATACATAGCGGTTAAGATTTTTAGTTAAAACATGTTACAGGTTTATGTTCATTTGTTCGCATATGAATCCTGTTCTAAGATCTATTACATCTTTATATCATTCGAGTATTGTATTTTATAGTATTTCTTATAATTTAAAAATTTAATTACATGTGTATGAACTTCATAATTTGAACGATGCTTTATTCAAGATGCTAGAACAAATCAGATTGTATATTAATTAAAAATATCTTCCTTAAAACGTTACTTGAAGGTGTTAGTAATGCCTCCCCCAGATCTGAAACAAATTGCTTTGGGTAGGATTGGATCCGGAAAACCAGTTTAACAAAGTTACTTATTCTCTGAATATACATACTTTGCATAGCTAGGTGTATATTTGTCTTTTAAATTATTTTATGTGTATATTTACGAAGAAGATTATTTGCAGTTGCGTTACTGTTTTTTTTTTCCTTCTAAATTTATTGGCTTAAATTGCCCTTCATATATATATATATATATATATATATATATATATCTGGGTGTGTGTGTGCGAGTTTTCTTTAAACTTATTATGACAATTTTTATATCTTTTAAGCAATAATAATTTTATGAACTTTTAAATGATCATTTTCCTTTCATCACAGCTAATATAGATCAATAGCGATCTCTGCTTGTAAATATATTCAATTTGTGACATTGAGCTATTCGTAGATTTCTTTTCATTAACCCTGGGAACCCTGTAATTTTGAATTAGGATTAATGATATATAAGCGAAGTAGATTTGAAAGGAAACAGAAAAGAGAAGTAGATGATATTGGCAATCTGATAAATATTAAAATAATTTAAAAGATACTTGAAAAAAAGTGATCTTTCATATTACGTGACGGCCGCGGTAGCCTAGTGGCCATGGTTTCGGATTCGTGGCCGGCGGTTCTCGTTCAGTCGTGGGTTCGATCCTTGGCCGCCAAAGATTCACAGTGTAGCCGGGGCTGATGCACGTTAAATCTGTCGGGGCCTGAAGTCCTCCCGTTGGTGTGGTGTGGATGTTAGGAGAGGGGGTACCAGCTTAGGTGTCGTCCTCGTCTCTTGACCGTGGTTCAAAATTACGAGGTCCGTCACCAATAGCCCATGTATTGCTTCTAGTGCGACGTTTATAAAAATTAAACTAAACTTCATATTACGTGCAAGTAGTTAAATAAATGGCGTGTCTTTTTTCCTGACATTCTTTTAGTTGGATTTGTGAAGTTATTGACAGTTATAGTTAGAATTCAAGATTTGTGTTAAGTGTAATAATAAAAAGTAGGAGCTACGAATTCATTTTAAACGATATGTATATCAACAGTTGTCTCAACTTTCCTCTTAAACTCTCACTCCTCCAGCAAATTGTACGTAGAGTCCTGAACTTGTTTTTCTGATGATTGAGTAAAATATTCCTTTTACTCCTGGCACCAAATGCTTTCATTCCATTCCACACAATTCTTATTTTCCAATAAATTCAAATTCTACAAACCGAATACCCTTCATAACAATGGAATAGAAAACGCATCGAGCCATTTCCTAAGAATCGGGGATGTTGTCGAATCCATGGTTACTCCATCATCCTAAATCGTTCGAAAACCTCTTGACTGAATATATTTGACGATCGAATATTCAGATTATGTATTCTTATAGAGAAAATTTTCCTTTCTCCCTTCTTGTCCGTCTCCATTGAGTTAGAGTATACCACGGATGCATTATTTGATGGAACTTTGATGTATTTACTGATAGATATAACGCATGATTTTGCTCAATTTTTAAATGTTTTAGTTTTGATGTCCTGCTGATGATTCTGGTTGCTTAAATATTATATTTGTGTTACATATTATTGAATTTTGAACTACTAAGAAATATGAAAAATAAACATTTTTCAACAGTTTCCTTTTATTTAATTGATCATAAACATATTTATTTGAAATAAAATAACAAAAATATTCTTGAAGAATATTGAAACTCTAAAAAATTTAATTAGAAATAATATTGATATAATGAAATTAAAAAGTAATAGATAATTATGTTTTCAGTAAAATAAAAATATAAAGGGACCTTAAATGTGCCCATGCAATTGTTTAACAATTGTTATGCGCTTAAAACAATTGCTTTACATCATTTTTTCACACTAGTTCTTATTATATGTGCATAATTTCATAACTCTAACAACATTATTTATTGGATTATTTAATCATTCTTTCGCATTATCAGATCATTTCATTGACCTTCAAAGCTTTAAATTGTTTTTTTATCCTTTTATTTTTCATAATTTTCCGTATTTAAAATGATGATAAGAGTTTTTCTGTAATCAATATAAATTTTTCACAAGATAATTTCTGGTTCTTCTGCATTGCGTAGAATAAGGATTTAGATAAATATTTTTTTCGAAGAAAATAGAAAAATTTGGACATAGTGTTTTTTATTACTTATCTTAGTGCATGATTGGAATAAATTAACAAACTACTTGTATAAATGACACTAATACAACCACCACAAGCACATAATTTGAGAAACATAATTTGTAACTAAAAAAAATATTCTAAGACATATTAAATTTTTATTACATATTTTTTATTATTTATATTATTATAATTTATTGTATTTTATTTATTGTATTTTCCTTATTTTATTTACATTATCGTATTGTTGGTAATTACAATTTGTGTTTTATTTGTTTTAGTGTATTTTTAATTGAAGCAATGATTTTATATTAACTCTTAAATGAAATTAAAGAAGAAAATTGCCTAATCCCTTGCTTACGTGTACTTTCGGAATGGACGGGGGCACTTTTTTCTTCTTTCGCCAGTCCTTGAACAAGTTAAAAATAATATTCAGCTTATATCTCTAGTTATGTGTTCAAACATTATATAAGTATTGATATACTGTAAAATTACAAGGTAGGATGTAAATGGCTGTAGATCAGGGGTGATGAACTTATTTATAATCATAGGTCAATTTCTACCAATTATAAGTCACGCAGGTCACTCTACATACATATAGATTTAAGGCGTAGTCCTTACTTTCTTTGTTTACTTTTATGCAGTAGCCGAGTTATTAAGATAAATAACTCGAAATAATCATTGCCGTCCAGGATCCGAATCCTTTTGCTACTAAAGACCCACTGTGGAGCAAGTCTGTTAAATCAGTTGAGGATCAAAGTCCTCACAGTTGGTGTGGAATTTTGAGGGATTGAGGTGCCAGATGAAATGTCGTTTCCCCCTCTTGATTGATGTTGAGAATAATGAGGTCCGAAGCCAATAGCCATCGTTTTACTTCTAAGTGTGACGTTAATAATCTATCAAATTATTACCTCATTTTAGGAAAACATTTCGTAGTGATTTGTATTACAGTGCTTATAATATTGACTGATTGGTTTATTTTAGGAGATACAGAGCAAAAAAATATTTTAGGTGAAATAATAAATTTAAAGCGTGTTTCAGAGAAATGGATATGTAATTGGGAGTTGAGAATATTACATGTATTTTTCTTAGTGATCGCCATCATTATTCGACTCCATCCGCCATCGGTCTTGCAGTTGATGTATGTATGCAATGTAGATAGATTCGGCTTTTGCCGTGATGATGTCACCAACCCATTTTCATACTTCGTTCACTGTCTGGAAGTGTACTGAAAACAAACCTTTTTGCGTCGACCAAAAGAAATGATAGTCTGAATGGACGATGTTGGGGCATTGCGGTGGCTAATGGAAAACTTCCCAGCCAAGTATTTCTTACATCATTTTACTAGTTTTGCAACATGAGGCCTTGTGTTTTCACAGAGAAATTTCACGGGGCGCAAATCTTTGACAGTAAATGGTCAACCGATTCCCGATTTCAATCGCAGCATTGGTAACTTGTAGTGTTCAACAGTTAACTTACATCGAGCTCTAAGTGCTAATAATGAAACACACTTTTCATATATCACCAGATGCATAGAATAGTATTTTTGCAATGAATGGGCCATTTCGGCGTCCATATCGATGCTTCTCAGGACTCTCCCAATGTTTGTGTGTGTGTGTTTCAGATTGTCTCATAACTTGTCCATTTTTCAACACTCGGAACTATTTTTCACAGGAATAATTTCTGCTTTGCCTATTTAACAATTGCATGCTCTTCACGTTACCGCTCATTTTTGTTCCTCTGGCTCAACTCATGTACCACCCATATTCATGTCTTTTGAATCATTCTCATAAGAAAACTTTTTGGTGATACTCCTAAATGTTTGAGAATGTCATTTTGTTTTGGAGATGCATTTTCTTCGAGGAGAGCTTGCAAATCGTGATGCATAGTCTTCAGTAAAGCGCCACATTGCTTTAGATCACCAACGTTTAAATCGGCATGTTTAAAAGGTTAAAACAAAAATATGCATGTGCTTTTTGGTACGATCTTCTCCTCGAGAACATGACAGATTTATTAACATTATTTTTTATCACTTTTGAATGAAATTCGTAATGAATGCAGTGACTAATAAATAACTTATCGTAGACATCTTTCACCTTCGTAATTTCAACTTTGCGAGTATTTTCATCTTTCTCCTAGTTTCTGCATCCATTAGTTTGATAACAATGAACTTGCTTCTATCACATGAATGCAATGAATGGGAATGCAATGAAAACAAAAGTTGTGAACTGATTGGTAAGCTATTTCGTTGTGAACATCACACAAAATTAGCTTCATAAATTTTTACTACGCTCAATATTATCCCACCTTATGCAGTTTATTATGACGTATAATGCCACACAAGCCAAACCTTAGTACACAAAGAGAATTATTACGTATCAATAAGATAATTTTATCATTCATTTCATAGTACCTGTTCCACTTTTCTTTGGAATATCAATGTTCATTGGTAATATTTTGTTTCATTTTACTGCCATCTGGTTTTAATAGAAATGTACTAAACGTAAGAGCGTTAAGTAGAAGAATATCATTGAATGCAATTTTTTTTTAAAAATACTTTCTATTAAAATGAATATTTTTATTCAACCTTAACTTATCAAACACAGAATATAATAAATTTTACAGAATTTTACAAATTATCTATGTAAATCTTGAAACTTATTTACTTAATTTTAAACATGAAGGATTTTAAACTTATAAATAAAATAAACATTCATACTGGAGCATTCATCCATGCATCCATCTTCGAGTAGCTAAAAAATTCAACAAGAATCATTTCTGGACGACTTAAATAACCTTACGACTATGTCGTAAAACATTGCTCAAGATAGTAAAAGACCTGAGAGTATTTTTATTATTTCCAAGAGTAGCGTTAAAGATGTTGGTTTAGTTGCCATAAATAAGCTCCTTCTGCTTGCAGGTACAGAAAAAGAACTGATTAAGTAAGGTCATAAAGCATAGAATTTAAAATATTACATGAGTGCTTGTCGTAAACACTTTTAATACAATAGGTAACAACTATTAATAATTTGTCCAACACAAAAAATAGAAAGCAATTTTTTTTTTAATTCAAGGATCGATTTATTTTATCAAATATTTTATTCGTATTGAAATTCGTATCGTATATTTCTTTAATTTCTTAGGACATCCTGAGCCGAACCGCTTTATTTCTTGGTAGTTGGATCCATGGGTACTAAACCATAAGTTAAGTGAAATGATTGGTACAATATTAATATGAATTCAATCACCGATATCAATTTTCTATGTTCCATTTATACTCATTCGGTATTATTTTTAATTATCACAGAAATCACTTATATACGAAAAAAGCATTTTATAATTCTTAAAAATTGATCAAAAAAATGGATAAAGGCCTTGTTAATCTCATTGACCTCGAGAAAAATATTTAAATTAATATCTTACGAAATAGATCCAACTGGAAGATTTCACTTTCCACGAAATAGTAATTCATATCCAATCCTAACTTTCAAATCGAAGAAAGATAAATAAAAAGTATAAGAATGATCAACACTATTTTAAATCCAAAACTGCAAAAAATGCGTCTAAAAGACATCTTTTGGTTCAACTTCTCTATGTCGAAATTTTATTTTCTCTCTTTTGTGACCGTCTGCACATTATGATCAGGAGACTTAAGGGTTCTATTTGCGCAAATTATTCCTCCCTGTGCTTATTATTTTGTTCGGTTTTGAGGGCTTATTAACCATTTTACTTATTTCTTTTCCATTTTTCTAATTCTCTCATTAACCCTTTTTTACATGATTTTTTTTTTCTTTTTTTGTGAAATAAACTAGGGTGATATAATTCTTGCTCTAGATTAAAAGGAAAATTTTTAAAAAAATCCTAGAATAAATATATAATACAAACTAATTAAAAAACTGTCATACCTATCATCATGCAAATTTACATGTTAAGTTCAGTGCAAAATAAATAAAGTAAATAACATATAACTATATGTGTCGTTATCCACTCATTATCGCTTTTATTAGCAAAAAAATTCCAGATTATTTATAAGAAAATATTCAAGAAATCACACGTTTCTTCCACCCACAACAAAAAAATTTTACGTTAAAAATTTCTTTACAAATACGTTCAATTTTAAATGATTTGTTGATACTACGAATATACGGAACAGCATAATTATGTTGATTTACTTTATTAGGATATCTGATTCTCGTTTATGATTTTGAATTTTTAATAAATTACGAAATCAATGATTATATATCTTAAATCCTTAGTTTGTGAGTTTTAAATTGAGTTGTACACAAAGAGTGCAACATTTTAAATTAATCTTTTCTTATCTAAAAAAAAAGTTGGGGATGGACAGTCGCAACCAATAATGCAATAAATTGGTAAAGAGAGATCTAGTTTTATTTTATAATTTCCAAATTATTTCATCAAAGATAATATTAGTCATAAGTTTACAAAAATTAGTTTTAATGAAATATTTAGAACTAACAATAACCCTATGGCTTTGAACAATGAGTAGGGTTTTTTTTCGCCACCCTCGGAGGCCTTTACATAATTTGATTTGTATAACATTTTTATACCTTGACAACCAAATGAAACGTCAAGGTATATAAATTAGATGAAGATAAGAATGTAATTAATCGAAAAGATTAAGAAGAGATGCAATAAGAACCTGACAGATGTTATAAATTGACTGGAGTGAATTATTGTAATTAATCGTTTGTAGTAAAATTGATTTAAAGTGACTCCTGGTTGGAATAATAGGAGACAAATCTTCTACATTCAAGAAGTGTCTTACTCGGTGCGAATGAATTAGTAAGGTGTATCGTTAAATGTTAAGTTTTGATTGAAGGTAGTTCAAAAAATTCGAGAGAGAGCAACCTTATATGTTCTGTAAAATTAGTTAATAAACATAGTTGTCTTTTTTTTCTGTTCACTCTTCGAATAGATTTGTGACCTTATTGACTATGTAATTAAACTTTATAATATATATGAAGCTGATGGGTGGCAGTGGTGTAATCAGTCTTTTTGAAAGTACATAGATCTTAAAACTTTTCGTCCTAAAATAACTTAAGTTTAGAAGAAAATACAAAAGTTTAGTTAGTAGTAAATTTAGTTAAATAAGAAATGCTAATTGGACGGAATATTCGAAATACGAAAGTATTCCCTTAAGTTACGATTTACTGAATCATAGCAATTAAATATGAACGAAAATTTCTTTTAACAACATTAAAATCTTACATTGGATTTATTATGATTTCATTATTACATTAATTACCCAACAAAGCGAACAATCAATAATTTACTCAGCTTTAACTTTAAAGGAAAAATCAGATTTTAAGTTAATACAAATACTTAAAAATTTTCATTAATTAAGATTCATATTTAAATATTTTAATCAAGTGTTTCAGTTTTTTCTATAAGAATCTTGCAGCATAAATACTAAATTTTAAAGTGTACATTAACATTTAATTAGTTTGAAACTAAATAATGCATAATTGTTGTATAATTGACATCATTGGTTTTATTCCAAAACCATTCTACCTGGATAAGAGTTTGACAAAAAAATTTCGAAAAAGACCATTATTAAATTTTTACAGGGTATTTTTACACGATTAAGATTCAATTTTTATTATAATATTGTATATTACAGCTGAAAATGCGTACATTTTATTCTTGATTTTAATCGCATCCGAAATTCTATTTCATATACATTTCTTCTTAGATATAATTCGTAACTATCCCTTCAAGATGTACATTTTCTTAAAATTAACTTCTGTATTGAAAACTTATATTTATTTGAATAAATATAGTTTCGTAATTTGAAAAATAAAAAAAAAAAATATCTGTAAAGCTTCCAATTTCAATTATACTTCTCAATGTTCGAAATTTAAATAAAATGTGTACATTGTATTTTTAGATCTTTGATTTGATATCATAATTAATGGTCTTCATAGAATTGGAGAGAACATGAAATAATTACATAATGATTTTAGCATTTCAATTACTCTCAATGCCGTGAACTGTTATAGCAATAAGTTTTATGCTAAAATTATGGAACAATTAAGGCATAAGGCCAGCAAGTCTCCAAACATAAATAATCAATAATTATTAGTAAATCTTATAATTTTCTTTTTGAAAATTCTCTTCTCCCTATTTATAGAGAGTGTCATTTTCTTCTGCTGAAGCAACGGCATAACGAATCTAAAATATTATTTGTGTGATTCATATTCTAGAAATTTGATTTAAATATCTTAAGGTATGAAGTGGTAATTACAGAAACCCTATGGATTATTTCCATTGAAATTAATAACTTTTTACAAAAGTATATTATTTTTCATGCTATTTAGCGTGCTAGTATTGTTACATAATTTAATGTAAATATTCGACTATTTATCCTCATGTCATATTCTAACAATTATCTACCCAATATAAGGAATCTAGAAACTTTGATTTGAATTCAAACTGACTCAAAATAATTTATACCCAAAGGAATATTATTGTATTGGAAATAGTTCCACAATCACTTTTCAAAATTTGAAATTGATTATTTGAATATCTTTTCTGGGTAAAAAAATGAATGTATGAATGAGTAAATAAATGAATGAGTGAATGAACGAATAAGTGAGTGAGTGAGGACATGGTTAAATGAATGAGAGATGGAGTAAATTAATAAATGAATGAGTGAGTGAACAGTTGAGGGATTGAGTGAATGAATAATTAAATAAATAAATCAGATTTCTATCCCATTGTCATATTATCATTTGCTTTAATTCTAATATTAATTGAATAATTTAATAATTATTTTTAAAAAGTTAGCACGTTTGAAAGTTAAGTCTGTTTTTTTTGCAATTGTTTGTATGGAACAATTTTTATATTTGTTCTTAAACGTACATCAAGTACTCTCATTTCTGTGATTATTTTCCAAGTCAATTGATATCTACATGTTTGCTACTTTTTTGTTCATTGGATTAATTTTTTTTTTTCAAATTTCTTCTTTATCCTTCATTTATACTTGAAATTACATTATCCTTCTCTCTTAGTTTAATTGTAACAAGAATAAAGGAAGATATACTTCTTCACCATCAAGCACAGGCAAAAAAATGTCCGCATTAGAATCAAAGGATGAATACAAAAAAGAAGGAAAAAACGTTGTAACAAAGTTTGGATGTCGCAGACACTTTCTGGTATTCTTGAATTCGAGCCAAGTATTTTTTGTTAGACACCCAGAGGTGTTACTGATAACACCCTTTGCACATCTGCTTTGCTTTTCCTATTTATTCATTAAGTAATTGTCTTGGACTTGCGACGCTTAGTTTCTGGCTGTAAAGGCTCTTTCAAAAATAATGGCATTATTTCAAAAGGTTAAAGATAACAGAATTTTCTCTATTTTGTTGGCTTAAATCTGGAGTAGACTATCATGTGTCACATTATATCATCAAATACATTTTTCATAGAAACGAACGAAGCAAAGTAACCTCAGAATATTTCCCCTTAATACTAAATATTTTCATGCATTACGTTTTAAGAGAAATTGCATAAATTTCGCATAATTCTCAGTCTAATAATGAACTTAATATAATTTTTTTCTTATAATTCATGGAATTTTACATAGCTAATTAACGTAAATATTTTAAGCAGTGTTTTGTAGAAATGCATTTAATTGAATACCTTAACAATTTTTGAATCCATTTCACAAAGCATTCCCCTTCCCAACAAAAGATTATTTTATTCTGGTCCTTCAGTTTCCATGTATAATTTCAGTTTCACGTGAATTCTATATAAACACAACACAAAGAAAATATGAAATTTCTAGAATTGTTATAGTTATTCATTTTTAACACTTGCATTCATTTGGATTTGCTTTATAATCCTTGTTCAAATTGTTATCAAATACAACACTGTGAACGAAGAACAAACATAATATTTCTCTGAAACTGTGCATTTATTCGTATATGATATAATTCGGTTTCGCTTTAATATGTAATATATTTTGATTTTTCAAGTGCTAATTATTCAAAAAATTGAAATTGATTTTATTACATTTCATTATTGTGTCTACAAATATTTAAATTATCCTAAAAAATAACATTTCGTTAAATTTATTTATTACTTGTATGATTTCATTTGGCTTAAAGCAGAATTTTTGTTATTTATTTAAGTAAAAATGGGAAATTTGGTTTAAACAAATTTTTAGTAACATTTAAGTAAAAGATATATTTATTGTGTGTGTGCATTTCTGAATTCTTACAGACATTTCAAAGAAATCTTATAAGTTATCTTTTTTTTTCTTTTTAAAGATTA
This sequence comes from Nephila pilipes, assembly GCA_019974015.1. NCBI lineage: Eukaryota > Metazoa > Arthropoda > Arachnida > Araneae > Nephilidae > Nephila > Nephila pilipes. Next base: position 392,499 of record BMAW01096057.1, read on the forward strand.
TACATTCTTGCGAATTTAATTATTGCTACTTGAAACGAATTGCTGAGAATTAAGGGGTCTCAGGGGTGTTAAATTTTCCTCGACAGCTGAAAATGTATACAATTTTCGACTAAGTATAACTAATTTAAATTTATATTAAATAATTTGATATTTCTACACATGCTTTACAAATGTATGAGGTTTAAAATATATGTAAAATACATAAAATATATTATTACTTTTTTATATTATGAGGCCACAAAAACAATCAAAATTTCTTTCAGAAATTTTGACTAAGTTCCACTACGCGCAAGATATTTTCAACACAATTAGTTCTAAGTACTTGCAAAAAGTTGATTTTCAAAGTCAAATATGTCCTCTTAAATGTCAACCCATTCAAAATTAAATAAATATTTAAACGTATTTTTAAAAAAATTAAATATTTCAAAATTTTAAACATTTTTATAAAAACTAAATATTTTCCAACTTTTATAAAAATAATAAATATATGACAATAAATTTGGGCTGAATTGAAAGAGTTTATTATACTTATTATACATACAAACTTTTAAGTGTTTAAGTATTATACGTTTTGAAATATCCTGCGCGTAAGTGAAAAAAACTCAAACTGAGAAAAATGCATTTAAAGTTATAAAATTCAATTATAAAATTAAATTTTGAAACTTACATATTAAAATGCTCCTGGATCATAAACTGTGCCTTCCTTTTGCTCTAACAACTCTCTTTCTTTAGTTTTCTGCATTCGTTTGGCTTTGCGTGCCTCAAAAGATGATGCCAAACTCCGTTTTTTCGAAATCTTGATTCTTCGTTTGTCACGTTCAGCCAGTGATAAGCAAATATTCTTGTCCATTTTTAAGCCAAACTTTTCTATTATGGAAATAAGTATTTGGCTACCATCATTGAAAATGCTGGTGGCCAGATTTGTAGCAATCTCTGCAACTTGGAGACCAGAACCAATTGTCTTCGGGCAAAATTTCCATATCAATGAATTCAGACATTCATTTGGGTTCTGCGTCTTGCCACCTAAGCATTTTCTCAGTAGTGTTGGATGAGATAAATCTGCAAACACTGGCTTTATAACATCACGTACTGCTTTAGCAATGAGATTTTTATGGCTGTAGTTTGCCTGAGTATTGTTATTAATTGCAGCGTTATATCTACACCATGTATCTGGAGTTGTTGGACAAAACCAATGCATGGGTTCATCATTTGTGCTACATGAGTGACCCCAAACTGCCCAAATAGCTTTCCTCATGTCTTTCACACTTGTAGAATTGCTTCGAATAGCATTTCCATAGTAATGGGTAAGTTTATCAATCAAACTGTCAGTCAGCCTTCCTTTACCGCCAATAGTTTTACCGTCAGACAATTTCTTTTTCCCATGTATTGATTTCAGCTTCCTAAGTCTTGTGCCCATCCGCTTTTGCACGTGACCAACACATTCAACCTTCTGAATTAGATGATCATTCCCATATGGTTTGCTTTCAGAAAGAGCACTGAAAGTTTTAGCATCACCGTCTCCTATATAGTTGGAATATTTCAAATCGTGAAGCTTTTCGGAACGATTGAATATTCTCAGCATTCCATCTACCTCCATCTTACCCGCAGATCCAGAATAGTTTTTTCTGCATGAGATCCTGTGGTCTCTCTGCCATTTCTTGTACTTTGGACCAAATTTAATGCCTTTGTAATGATCACATCCTTTACAAAAAGACGATAGTACTTCCCTATCTAAAACTTTACCCGTTTCTGCACCTATTACAGAGCACACTCCAATTAATGACGAGTGTCCTCTCGTCTTCCAAGTCCCATCACCGCTGATTGTAAGGATGTTATCAGGAGACGAAGATTTTTCTTCTTCCGCTGCTCTCTTCATACTTGCTTCTGCTACTTCTTTCGTAACATGCAAGAGTTGGTTGTTGATAGCATCATAAGATTTTTGCTCAACAGGATCAGGAAGATTCATCATAGTGCAGAATGTTTTTAAGTCTTCTAAGCCTCTGCCAATACATCTCATTGCCAAAACAGATCTTCTATTTATTTCAGGAGCATTTTTTTTATTGCCAGTCATTTCACAGCTTCTAAAAGAGCTGACAATCCCACAGTTTTTACATTCTATCTGAAAACAAGAAGACAAACCCCGCCTTGATTTCTCAATTATTTTCATTGGTCCATGGCATTTAGTGCAACTTGACACAGACAGAATAGTATTAAAAACTAACATGTGATCTAGTATTCTATACCCTTTAAAATTTTCACTTACCGCTGAAAAATTATCTTCCAAAGAAGACTGAACACAAGACAACTTCCTGCTGGAAGCAGATTTTGTCTTTACATCAATCGTTGGTACAACTCTCTCAAATGATAAATTATTTTTACCTTTTGTAATGAATTGGTTCCCATAGAATCTCCTTTTCTTTGGACGCTTTCCAGATGGTCTTTTCGATGAAACATTATCCATATCTCAAGTGTAGATTGGGTAACGAATATGCTTATATTTATGCACAAAATTGTGTTCAAACAACGTGCGAAAATTAGCAAAACGAAATAAAGCAAGTATAAACATTGTGCTGAGTTGCAGACCTCCTTCTGATAAGTCTCAGCGATTAAAATATTTTAATGAGGCTGACTTAGAAATAAAATAAAGAAATGTAAACAGAAACTAAAATTTTGTGGGCGTGGCATCTGTCCATTTAAACACTGATCTTACCAAAACATACTTCGGAATTTTTCAAATAACTTTTGAAGTTTTTTGAGTATCGTCAAATGGATGGTATCAAAACGTTCAGCTTGAAATGAAGAACAACATATATTTTTTTCAAAAAATCGAAAAATTTGAAGTTTAACACCCCTGAGACCCCTTAAGAGAAAACGTATCCTTTGTTAACAAAAAGTGCTATCTTTATCATTACTAATTATATAATTTAACAAATAATCATTTTAATAAATTAAAAACTGCATTTAGTATCCAACTTGTGTGGAGCCATAGGTACATAACATTAATTATTTTTTTATTAATTTCCATTATTTCATAAAATACATATTTTTGAAAATTAATTCCTAACACACAAAAGTAATTCTCATATTTAAAAAGAAACTCGAAAGTCGAAACATAGTTATTTATACTAATATTATTGATTAAATTAGCAAATAGATCAATAAAATTAAGTATTTTTAAGACACGTTTAATAAGAAACAAGTTTAGTAAAATTCTCACATTTTCTAAAATTATTTTCTATAAAATTCCCGTTCAGAATTAAGACAATGCAAAGATTTAAAGCGCATATATTTTTTTATATATTTCGAACTAAATTTTAAATTCTAAAAAAAATATAAAATGGAAATTACACGAAAAACGTGTGCGACAATAAATTACGTAATTGTAAATTTAAATTCAATTTAAGTATCTGTCAAACCTCAATTCATTTATTCAGGTAGTGTCTAATTTAATAGAAGTGCGGGTTTCAGGAGGAATTGTTTAAACTGTTTTTTTCTCCATTCGTGAATAGAAAAAGAAACATTCAATGGATAGTAGAAGATAAAAGCAACACCGTCCACTTTATAACAAGAGAGAAAGTTTTTACAAATGCAATAAAAAATTTAAATGTCTTTGATTGCTTCGAACTAAAGTTTTTATTCGAGCAAAACTTTCAAACAAAGAAATTTAAGGGGAATAAACTTCGGACAAATGCTAGTAATTACTGCTTTATTTTCTCCTTCCACATTAACAGAAAATTGCAAAAAGCTTTCTGTTCCTTTGTTCAACTAATTATTTTAAAGAAGTGTGACTGCCTCTTTAAGACTGTTATAATTAGAGACATGAAAGTTGAAACCCGATTTTATTCCTTGCGTAGGTTGTACTTTCTTAGCAACTTTAACAAAAAAATATCGAGTGGAAAAAATGTTCTTTATAAACGGCTTAAAGTGTTATTTTTTTTCTTATAAAAATTCCCGAATACGTAACTTTCTTTGTCTTATTTTACAAGAAGGAAGAACAAATGGATGGGAAATTCAGCTTTAATATGAGCCGACCTGAATTAAAAATAGATTAACAGAATAAAAATTCAAAACGAGTATTTGTCTCTATAAATACAGGAAATCTGAGAAACATTTAAAATGCAAAAGTACTTAAGACATTTTACTCTTAGTTTTTCAGTTTTCAAATTACTAATAAGATATCTAGAGATTTTCTCTTTTTTATAGAAAAGCTGCGTTTGCTCATAAAATACGATAATTTGATTCATTGAAAAGATACAGTATGGTTCAGTAATGGGAAAATATAAATCTGCATTTTAAATGTAACCATTTAAAAATAAAATTATTTGAAGAGGAAACCTTTATTGTATAAAAGATATGTTGAGTGTTAGTTTTAGTTTTGAGATGTTATGCCCATGCTGGTTAATATATTGTATAAACAAGTTGGTTAGTTATGATATAAATTTATAAAATAACTTTTGAAATAGTTAGAAAGAAATATTTTTTGAGTTTAGGTAAAGGGTGTCCAGAATTAAAATCTCTATTTCAAAATCAGCTTATTAGTGAGACCAGTAATCAGAAAATTGTGAAATTTGGGGAAAGTTTTTACAAAGGGAAAATAACTTCTTTCAGGGACAAAAATAATTAGAAATATCGCCGCTAGTAAGGTGATGTAATTGTTTATTAATCTCACTCTGAGGAAGAACACGAGGGTTATTAACAGAATACCCAAAGAAACCGAACTCAACGAAATAGTCTAGAGTTCAGATCCGGTCCCCCGGGAGACAATAAACCATGCACTTAGTATTTATTGGCAAAAAAAATTACATTAATGTAGGATAAAATTATTCAGTACATGTCAGAAAAAAAAGAACATAAGATATTACGTAACTTCGAAATTCAAAAGTAAATAAAAGCTTACAATGAGTATACAAAGTGTGACGTCAGAGTTCTAATATTTCCCATTTTCAATTTCCTTTCTTAAAATAAATATCACTCTGTATTTCACTGACGCCAGTGCTTCCTGGTAATAGCGGATGCTGACACTGACTTTCGCTCATAGTCAGTCTGCCCAGTGCCTGCCGGCCACAGGGTTGGTACAAGATTTGCACACAAAAAGGAAGATTGAAATACTCAGAAAGGAAATCGAAATTGAAACAATCCTGGAATTTGTTTAATAATTTTATGACTCGTAAGAATACAGGATTTAAGCTTGGAATGAAAACTAGAGTTTCTACATACGGACCTGAGCTAAATAGGTTTTGCTTCAATAACAGAGCAATTTAAAGAAAAAATGCTTTTGGTAAAAAGGCAAGAGAGAAAACGTAATAGTCAATATCTCCGAAAATCAGAGAGGAACATAAATTTGTATTTATCACGTTTTAAAAATTCACTTTTCTACTCTGGAGAGTAATCAGACAAATTAGGAATTATGAACCGAAGGTCTCAAAAGCAACCCTGAACTTCAGCTGAATGTTTTCGATATTGGTGGTGCAGAAGTACTTCTAGGTCTCGTGATTAGACTCAAAAATGTTCCTTTTAAATAAAGATCTTTCCATTTTATACCGTAATTGTAAATGATAAATTTCTCCGGATGGAAGATCAGTTTAACAAGATGTATTATTTTTCTTCTAAGAGCCTTTAGAGTTAACTCTTCTGAATTTTTCAAAATTATTATTCCATCAAGAGAGAACGGGAGGAGCAAGAACCCGATGTCTAAGAAAGCATTTGAATGCGGGTGACCGGACTGTTGATATTAATAAAATAACATAATTCCCCAGATGATCAGAATTCCGAACTAATTCAACTGTTTGAATAAGCTTGGGGTACATTTTTTAAATTTTTTTTCAAAAAAATATTGATACTGTATGTAGGTTTTAAATAAAATTCAGAAGTATTTAAATAACAACAAAGATACACACATAAATCGGTGATCGCTCATAGATTTCCGGTCCGAAACCAGCCACCTACTCACCAACTAGAGGAAGATATTAAAAGTCAAAGAACTATTTGGGTTACCCTTACCTGCATGAGCGACAGAAGTAGGGCCCATTTCCGGACATCTTAAGAAATTTAGATTAAGGTGAAATCGACCAGAAAATCTTCCCTCGGATATAAGTAAAGTCCTAAATCTAGTTGGTAGACCACGTGTTAAAGTCCC
>BMAW01096059.1:230-12840 GCA_019974015.1 Nephila pilipes
ATTGGAAAGTTGTGCGAGATAATTTTTACAGTATTTAGGAACGATTTAGGACGTGTAATGCTCACTTTTTTGCGTGGCAACGATACAATGGTTGCTAGCACAATATTTCTGGCCTCTTTTTGTAGATCGCCAAGTTAACCATACGGTTTGTTATTGAGCCAAGCCCAATTACAGTCAAAAGAGGTTTGATGCTGATCGGTTGTATAGATACGTGGTTGATCATTTAGATACTGAAGCTTAGTCTTATTTTCTTGATATTGTGATGTTATATTATTTTTATTTCACTGTTCTTTATTGTTGATTGATTTCATGTGTGTTTTAATTTTCTGCTTTTTTAATTTCCAGGTTTTTTTAAACATATTTGCTAGATTATTGTTTTTTTTTCACCCAGGGATCAAAATTGACGAACGAAGTAGACCAATTACAAAAATATAAGGTAAGTGAATCTTTAGTATTATACGTATCCCTATCATCAAAAGTTGAGAATAAATGTTTTAAAATTTATATAGCTGAAAGCGATATTTCAAACGAGGAGGAAGGTTTTGATTGCGATAACGTACATGAAATGTTGAATAAATGTGACAATGGTATTTATAAAAGATGGAAGTCACATTGAAGGTGCTCTTGTTTATTATGAATATTCAAAATGCTGCATATTGTGTAGAAATACATATTTTACTTTACAATCTTTTTCTAATCACTGTAAAATCTGCGAAGGATGTATATACCGCTATTGAAAATAAGAATGACAAAAAAGGGATCGGTGAAGAAGGGAAAAAAGCAATATTAGAATGTAGTGTTTATCTAAAAAGTTTTTCATATTCATCAAAATTACAGAAACATACTGAACAATGCTCAAATTCAACTTTGCCTTATTCTTGTACACATCCTGAGTGTAATTGTAAATTTAGGTACTTGACACAGTCATTAACACATGGAAAAGAAGTTCATGGAATAAATATGACAACGAATGAAATAAATTTTGAAGATAAGTTTTCAATCACGACTAGAAAAGGAGGGTGCTAGAACTTTTTCTTCTTTCAAAAAAACTTACTGGTGATAAAACAGAAACAAATGTTTATTCATATTACAGTTGTCAGTGTTTTAAGTTTGTCATATCAAAGCCATTTAATAGGAAAACTAGTTGAAGATATGTCAAAGGCCATCAACTGAATGTCCTGTTCAATGCATTGTTTTTGAGACAGATAAAATGTCATTTTTAAATCCTTTTCAAAGCATAATCATGAATTAAAGGCTTCAAAACATAAAATTTTAACTAATTAAAATGACTTGTTGGGAATTTATTAAAGCTAACCTTTGAATGGGTATCGAGAAATCTAAAGTACAGGAATGTGCTCGTGGTAACAGAAAAATGAGGAGTGATCGAGATAACTATTTTGTTAAAGAATCCTTTTTGACAAACAAAAAACATGAATTCTTTGAAATTACTTTTACTGCTCCATAAAAAAGATGCTGTTTGAAATTATTAATAATAAATTGCATAATGAAACTTATAATTGTGTTCTTTTATATAAACCTAAAGGAAATGATATGGTTTCAGGTTCTAAAGCTTAAAAAAATTGCCAAATAATTCATTATAAATTGGCTTACAAACAGCTGAACAAAAAGAAATGATGGTAAAAAGCTGTAATAAATATTATGTATTGACTCAACTCACAAAACCTATTTATTTCCTATTTAATGAATTTAATCATACCTGATGAATATAGAATAGGTTATCCATTTGCACATTTTATCACGAATAAATTAGATATGGAAAGTATGCATTGTTTATTTGACAGCATAAAAGAAAGTGTTCCCAACTAAAATTTTAATTGCATCATTACTGATGATAAAACAACAGGTCCCGCTTTTAAACAAGTGTTTGGAGATGAGGTTTAACACCTCCTTTGCAAATGGCATCTTCATTGTGCTTTAAAAAAAACCGTTAACTAATCATGTTTCTAGTTTAGAAATGAGGAATAAAATTTAGACTTTTTTAGCAGTTCCTTTAGAGGAAACAAATTCAATAAAATTGAAAAATAGTATGGATAATTTTAAAGTTGCATTTCCTGGCAAGGAACCTACTATCATTGAATATTTAGATGATAATTAGTATGGTAAAGTGGAATTATGGAGAATGTCGTATGTCATTTTCCGCATGCATATATCAATATGTATTGTAAGTCGTTTCATAAGCGCAAATTCAATTGTCGAATAGACAATGGAATTGATACTGTATTAAAAATAGAAAATGATACATATTTTGCACATCAGTAGAGAATAATAATTCGCATATACCCAAGTGTTTATGTGAAGGCAATATATTCATGATTAGTATAATCACAAACTAATGGAGGTGTGTTTTAGGAAGTTAAAAAGATTATAGAAGGATGTTCCGACCATGATAAATGCTTCCGTAGGTGTATAAAAAAATCATATTTACCTCTATGTATGCATTTGTATACTTATGTTTGCTTGGATAATCGCCTACTGTATAAACATATTCGAAAAGTTAACTCATTATGTGTTCAACAATTTCCATATTTTTATGGTGTTTTAAGTGATGGAATTGTTGAAGATAAAGAACATGACCGATTCAGTTCTATCCTTGGCTTGTGTAAAAAATTGCATTGATTCTGCAGTTGAAGAACATTCTGAGAAGAACGAGAAATCTATGAAACTAATATTTTACTTGCCAAATTAAGTTTCTTATTGCAAAATAAATTTGTCAGAGTTACTCTGTTATTTTATTTAAATAGCAATTTAAAAACTATGGTTTCAATGTGCGAATCAGTTGCAGAAAGAAACAGTGAATTAAAACTAGAAAATAATTTGGTTACCTCCCAATCAGCATTTAAATTAGCAGTGTATATTTAAACGTACCAGTAAAATTAAAAAAGTGAAGAAGAAAGCTTTGGGATATCCTTCTTTAATTGTCAAGAAAGAAACAAAAAAGTATTTAAAAGTAGAGCAATCATTATTATGTAATGCAGATAGCATGTTTAGGAAACCAACTGGATCTTTTACCCCAAAATTAGTTATGTATCTAATTACAGTCAAATAGTTTTACATATTGAGGACATTAAATTACATTTTTATGAGGTGAAATCGTTAGATAGTTATGTATCTGATGAGGAAGTAAGTATTGTTTTAAAAAAAGAACAAATTTTCATAAAGGATGGGTGTAGGATAGTATAATTGATCCATTCAAATGAAAAGCATACAAAGTAGAGATTTCATCATGGAAAGATGTTATCACATGCAAATTCTGTAAATTAGAGGTAATCTTGTTAACTTCTTTGATTTTAACCAACTTAGGAATGCAGAATTCATTTTCATTCCCATTAATGTGTCTTGTCATTGGGTTTTATTATTGGTTGAGTTAAATGTCAAGAAATTATACTTTTATGATCTTTAGGTTTTGGAAACGAAAGTAAGTATACTAAATTAATAGATTTCTGGAGAACTTTAAATACTTTGTTACATGAAGAACAAGATATTCATATTTCATATCCTATTCATCTAAAACAAACTGATTGCATGAATTGTAGTGTTTTTATATGGTACTTTACAAATAGGGTATTAAACAGAGAAATGATAATTTTGATATAAATGAATTTAGAAGGTACATGTTTGATTCTTTTGCAGGTAAGTGTGTAAATAATATCTAATATATTGTATCAGATTATATTAACGTTTGTTATCAATGCAAGCAGAATTATATACACTAGGTAAATTTATTCGAGTAGCTTTTTAATTATTTAAAGTACTGTATAAAATGAATATTTTAATTCTTCTGTGTTTCATTTGTATACTATTAAAAATTCATTATTTTGTGTAGTAAAAGTAATTGTGAGTTTTTTAAAGTGTAAAGGAATATATATCTGAGGAACCTACCTTTCCTGCTGGAAAAGGAGTTAATGCATTTACATACCATATCTCCTGGGTGATGTGGAAAGTGGTGGAGATAAACCATTTTCATATGATGTATTACTTTAGGGAAATATTTTTAATAGTTCCTATTTTCCAGGCAATTATCTATTTTATTATGTGTGTCAATCAACCGAATGCTGGAGACACTGTTGTATATTGGAAGTTTTTGATTCGAAGAGAATGTTAGATGGGATTTCCATCTGTGGTGACATTAAATTTGCATCACAGTTGTGAAAGACTTTCTGAATTCGTAAAAAATAATAGGTAAGTTATATTTATGTGAAAAATATGTAATGGATCACTCTCTATACCATATGAAATGTAATTATTATAGTTGTATATTGAATATTATTACAGAAATTATATATATGTATATGTTAGGTAAATGGTAAAATCAGGAATACCAAGTAGTAATTTCTTTTCCTCGAGGAGAAAAATTACAGGTTTAAAAAAAATAAGTGTAGTAGTTTTCTTAATAACATCATTTGCAGTATTGCTTTTATTTGATATAATAAAAGGAAAAAAGCAGAGAATGCAATACAATTTTATTTTAATTAATTTGTGTGCATTTCCTCCCACAATATATTAAATAGCTGATAGCTTATGGTAACTAAAATATGTATCAATAACTTCTGATATCTTTAACTTATTAAACAGTTACTGACTGCTAATTTTTCAGAGCCCATAGTTTTGATAAATCATAAAATTTACTTCTTTTCCTGTTTTGAACATATAATTGGATTGATACACATGGAATTTGTAAAAGCTCCAAGTCTCCTCCCTCATGGCATGGTGGGGAAGTTTGGAGGAGGAGGTGCCAGAAAAGTGTTGTCTGCGTTACTTAACACAGATTCAAAATTACGAGGTCTGTCGTCAATAGCCTTCATTTTGCTTCTGAGTGCGACGCTACTGAACAATCATTAAATCAATTAAAGTAAATGAATGGGAAAAAACTGAAATTACCATTGTATTTTTGTAATAAAAATTATTATGGAACACGACATGAGAAATTTTGAATTATTGAGTCGTTTTTATTTTTATTTTGGAAAGAACTTTCAGGACTTTTAAATTCATGTTTTGATAACAGGGAAAGCAATACCTGGGCATATGAGACAATTGATTTGATTATATGAGTCAGGTTACTATTGATTAACACTAAATCGCCTGCGTTGATGAAAGCTAGTTAACAAAAATTTAGCTCAAAATATTTTAGTGAGTAGAAAATCTGAAAAAAAATTACATTGCGAAAATTCTGTGAAAGATGGATGAGATGGACATTTTTTTTTTACTGAAAAAAATCATATGGTTGATATCTATATGATGCCAGAATTCTTTTCGACGCAAAAGAATTTATCCTTTATTCAGCGCAATTTATATTTCAATGAATAAAACTGTAACTAAAATTAAAAGCCTAAGAGTTTGATTTACAACTCACCTTTCTCTTAAAAGGAAGGAATATTGTCATAATAGCTATTATATTAAATTAAAATAATTGGAAGCTCCATAATTAAGTAGAAAATTAAGTTTCCAGTAATTAAAATCAAATTCGCATATTCTAAATAGCTATGCGATCAATTCAAACAGTGGAAGAGTTAATAAAAATTAAAGAGAAAGCAAAATTGAATAGCGAAAGACACGGACACTAATATAGAAATTACTAGTTAAAAGCATTCGTACACTTGCAGTGAAAATTCTCAGTAAACCAGATAGTTGGGGTTTCTTTCTTTTTTTAATTTTCAAAACGTGCATTTGAAGCTAAAAGTGTTCCACGTAATTATAAACCCGAGATTTAACTAAATTTACTGTAAGAAAAAGCTGTAAATATTATTACCTATTTTAAAAATGATGAGATCTCAACAATTATGAAAAAATAAAGTCCTTAATACTTCAAGAGTTTGAGCCTACTCCCCAAGCATATTTAGAGAATTTTAAAAAAATAACGCGTCACAATTGTGAATCATATGTACAATTTACTAGTCGATTATTTACAAAATGGTAGTACTATTTAAATTTGAGAGACGTTTCAAATATTGAATCATTAAAGGAACAAATAATTTCTGATATAGAGACCGCTTCGCATAAAAGTATTCGTCAAGAAAATAAATGATTCGATTTCATAACACTGGCGAAAGAAATTGATTTATTTTATTCATCTCGTGGCAAAACATTAAATGAATTAATTCTTACCGCAAAAATAATAATAGAGGCATGACTAGAACATTTTTTTCGGATGTTAAGTATTCAAAGTATGTAAATCTGAAATCCATTGTGTAAGTAAATAACCACACAAGTATAACCAATTACCTGTAAAAAATAGAATTAGTTAAAAATAATTCTCTTTGTTTTAACTGCTTGGTTTTCAATAAAGTTATGCAAATCAAAAATCCTTTGTGCATGCTGCCTCCAGAAACATAGTTTTTCTCAAGAATTTAACGTTCTGAGGGAACGGAAAGAGTTCGTTGCCCCTCGAATGGTGAACTTTCTCCTATGACCCCGCTTCGAAACAATAAATAACGTAGGGGTGAATTTAACGACACAGGAGGAATTTTTGAGCGCAGGGGAAAGTTGTTTACACGGAAAGAGAAAAAGTTATTTTTTGGAAACTGCGCGAAACAAGAGATCTCGATGGTGGTACAATGAGTAATTTTATTTCGCAATAGAGGAGGAATAAACTTAAATTAAAAAGAAAAATTATCGAAACTTTTTGAGTTGACTACTGTCACCTATAGAACAACGAGCGCGCCGTATTTGGTTACTCGAACGCTAAAACAATTAGCTTAGAATTTTCCATTAGGAGCTTCAGTTGTATTAAATGATATGTATATTGATGATGTGCTTACCGGTGCCGATACATTATTAGAAACAGAATTAGTTTTACAGAAATAGATTGGCTAAAGTAATTGGTAAATTAATTTTTTTCCACGTCTTTCGATAAAACTCAAACTATTTGCTGATTTTCTAAAAGCATTTTATTTAAGCTTTTAAATGTCTTTTTGGTATGAAAAATATTATTAAACATTTGAAAATCTCGGAAAGCCTAATTACAAAACATAATGTAAATATAGGGTTTAATTTTTTTCAATTTGACAAATTATTTTCTATCGATTGCGTCTTAATTAGAATAATTTCAAATTTGCTTCAGTAAGTGATAATTTAATTCCCCTCTTTCATAAAAAAGTAATTACATTCGTATTTTCAATGTTAAAATAACAATAATTGATTTAATAGCACTTGATTTATTTTTATCTTCCTAACAATAAATACTTCTGAATTAATACTTTAACCAGAATTTAAATTATATTTTTGAATACGCAAGAAAATCCGGCTATTGACCTTCAGCCGTCTTAATTCATCTTTTCTCTCCTTTTAATCAAACAATTCATTTCATTTATCAGACTCTGAAGTGTAAGAATATTAAAAGAAGATAATTTTTACAAAAAAGAAAATGTATCACTATGTGAATCTTATTTTTGAAATTATTCTAATTTCAAAATTAATCTAATTTTTGTGAACAAGCAAATACAGAAAGCATTAATAAAAAAATATATAAAATTTAACAAAACATTTGATCAAATCTTTCAAATTTTGATTAACATTTATTAAAGCCGTTTGTAGCAATTCTGTAAGATGATGATTATTTAAATATTAGCAACATTTATGCTTCACGAACTTCATTCTGCAGTACAGCTTTTCAGCTATATGTTGCAAAAACTTAACAAAGTTTTTGGAACATTTTTCTGATTCATATTTTTCTAAAGTTTATATATCAATGATTAATTTGAAATAAAAATAATAATATTTGGTATCCTTTTAATTCTGTATTCTATTTGTACATTTACAGTGTTAAGAATAACATCTGAATTCATATACCGGGTCTCCTATAACTTCATCTTCTGCTCTTTCGGAATATGAAGTTTTTTTTTTTTTCCCCGAATTTCTTTTTTCAAGAAAATGTTCTTAAATATTCAAATTACGTGCTAATACTGAGCTTCGTCTAAAAATATGTTAAATTTTGTTCTTAAATTTTGGATCTTAGTTTTAATTTTGTTGATTAAATTAAAAACCGAGCAACGAACAATTGTTTTTGCTGGAAATAGTTTATTAATAGTGTTAATTTTGGACTATATTGCAAATCATATTAAACTTAAAATAAATGATATTTCTTGCATTCAATCCAATTGACTTTTAGTTTCGGATACCGCCGTATTATCATAACTTACAACAATTAATTCTTCTAGGACATTACAAATTTGTATTACAAATTACAAATCTCCAATAATATCAGCTACTTCACAATAAACCCTAGAAATGATTCTTTTCTCTTCAAAATTTACATACCTAATATTGATTGTAGTTTCATATGGTGTTGAGATTTTTTTCTAAAATGCCCAGGACCCATGTAGCGACCGGGAATGATAGAATAGTCCCACTGTAACTCATGCATGTCGAACAGGCGACTAAAATGGGTACCCAGTGTCTAGGGATGTAGCCGGGCACCTTGCCCCTGGAGATTATATCAGAGGACCTCGGGAACTGGTGATCGAGGCGTCCTAGTGATCTTTTTCTTTCCCTTGGGGATTACTGTCTTTGGTAAACACGGGGGACGCGCCACCGGGATACCCTAGCGATCCGTCTCTATTTTCGACCCTTCTTCTTTTCCACCAATTTTTGTCTTTTTTTTTTCCTTTGCTTCAGGACCGCAGTTAAATCTTGTTTGGCGCATCATAGCCACATCTGGCTCTTGCGCCAATAAACTTTACATTCACTCACACTCTAAAAAGTCCAGTTTAAGTGGAGATCCTCGGAAGTTCCCCGAATCAAATAACAAAAACTTAACACTCGCATAATCAAGGATTAGTTTGAAGATTGTCGAAATTCAGAGACCTACAATAATATTTACGATAAGATGTACTTTTCGCCATACTGACAACGATAGGAATATTGTCAAGTTTTCATCTAGCATGAGTACATTATTTTAGCTCTTGATCATACTGGAGGCCCGGTGCATAGTATTCTCAGCAACCCCCATAACTGACGCTCATTAATGATCTAATTTTAATAGTATTGATTGATTAATTGTTTTATTAACGCTGCAATAAGAAGCAATACGAAGGCTATTGGCGATGGGCTTCATTATTTTTGAACCTCGGTCAAGTGACGAGGAAGACATTTGAACTGGAATTTCACTCGCCAAACTTCCACACCATGCCAGTGCGAAGACTTAGAGCCTCGTCAGATTTGAAGTGCTGCAACCCCACTTAACAGTACACCTTTTGAGAAATCTGGACTAGAACCTATTATTTGAGAAAAAAAAACAACGCTGGTCACGATCATGACCACTCGGCTACCATGGGCAATTTCAGTAGTAATCGAGTCATGATTACATCAAAAGTTCTACTTATCGAACATTGGCGTCTGCTTCATATTAAATTTGATTCAATGATTTGAATCAGCTTATTGAATACCTAAATACTCTACAGAAATAATAATTTATTTATTTAAAATAATTTAAGGGTTTCTCTGAGCCTATCAGAATCAAAATCATATTATTTGTGAAGGATCCAAAATATCTATAGGATAGAATAAACTTTAGTTTTATGGATAATTCAGCTCTGTGAATGTGAAAAGAGCAGCGTTTTAAAATTCAAGGTTTCAGCTCCTATTCATGTTTCGTTTTGGTTCTTTTTTTAAATCGATTTTTTATAATAATAATTAACAGTTGAAAAATATGTATCAACTGTAATTTTGCCTCATAGGTCGCTACGCAAATATAATGAGCAAAACAGGTAAAGAAACTTTGTTAAGGTATTATACATTACTTGCTAAAAATTCGATTTAGCATACATCGTTCTATAACAACATCAAACCTTGACATCATTTAATATAAAACAATGAAAAAGTAAAAGAGATGGAAATAAAAATAAAAAATTTATTCCAAATATTCTTAAATAGGTTTATAACTGTAAGAAACTGTTTATCACTAGATAAGATATAACTTATAAGCTTTTGAACTTCTTTTTTTGTGTGTCACAAACCACCCTACATAACTTATCTTTCGTTCGATTAATAACAAATCAAATCCTTTGAAATATATTGGGGAGTTTTAAGTAATGTTATGAATTTAAAAAAAAAAAAGGTATTTTATTTTTCATTACATATCATTCATCTAAATTTAATTTCTGCAAAATTTTTAATCAAATCTTTTGTATTGGAAGAGAACAATAACATTCTTCTCTACAGAAATAATCAACCAGCTTATTATAATTGTTTTTACAGGATTCAAAGACGAGTGTGTTAATAACCTTCCATCAACTAAATTTTTGAAAAGTCTTTTCTCGTGTTGTGAATGAAATACTCGAAGAAAATTAAAAAATATTGTTAAAACCTGAATAAAATTTTTAACAAATAGAAGGTTAAAAAAAATGAATTATTTGAAGGAGGGAAAGAGAAAAAGTCAATACATAAAATTCGTCTTTATAATTTACAAGACAGTATTAGACTTGAACATATGTTTTACAATTAATTGAAATACGATTATCAGGACCATTTAAATATTTGTTTCAAAATGCTTTTGTGTTGAAGGAATATTCTATTCAGTAAAGGATTAAAATGCTGCTTCGACGATAACTATTCTTTGCAGTTTCTTAAGAGAACAGAAAATGTTTGCCCCTCCATTTTATTCTAAATTTTTCCTCTATAAAATAATTAAATAATAGGTGTGGTTTAAAAAGTATAAATATATATATATGTGTGTATATATATATATATCTTTACACAAACACACTCACACATATATATATATGATTTCCTATCCTCCTATTTCTTAGAAAAAATTATACTTTTCCTTAAATATCTGAAATAATTTAATTAGAAACGCAGAAAGCATTAGAATATGTTAAAGTTGTTATGTTCACTATACAGCACCAAATATACCTAGGAAGATTTTTTAAAAAACTTAACACATGCCCATTAGAAAAAAAAAATCTAGATTAAATTAAAATTTTTAAAAACTTACACTGAGGTTTTTGAAAGTCTGTGTATTAGAAAAGATTTGAAGAAAGATACGGATTAGAAAAGATTTGAAGAAAGATACGGATTAGAAAAGATATGAACACGTAAAAATTTGCTGTATTTATACATTATATCCATTTTGCAAAAAAAATTATATTTATGCTTGATCAGTATAGGAAAACAAGCTATTGATTGGAGTTCCACACAATTTTATTCAAACATTGTTTACCATCTAAGTAAAAATTCTAAATTTGTTTAAATCATTATACAATAGTTAAAAAATATCCTTGACTACAACAATACAAATTGAGAAAAAGTATGTACGAATCTGTATTTTGTTTGTTATTTTTGAAGAAAATGCTTTTAAAATTCTCTCACAGAATTAATCCTAGATAACATCATTTGTAAGAAAAGTGTATATAGATTACATTAACAGTCAAATGACGTTAATTCAAATATTGTTAACTTGAATTCAGCATGAAGAAAATGTAACTCAACTATTTAAGAAAATAATAAATAACATTTTGCAAAATGCCAATCAAATTTGACATCTGTTGAAATTTAAAAAAAAAAAAAAAAGAAAAAGAAAAACAGAAAGCAGATAACAAAATTTTTATACCATCTATTTCTTCTATAATACCTCAAAATTAAATGAGGTAAGTTTATAGGTTTTTTTCATTGAAATCAACATTTCAAATAAATCAGTTTTTCAATATTTTTCGGTTTTAATTTCATATTTGAAAAATTATAAAATAAAAGTAATAGTTATTTAGAATTATAATAATAAACTAAAGAAAAATAGAGAGAAAAACAAAATCTCACTTGTAGAAATTCAGTCTATATTTTTCGATACTATTCCCGAAAATTGATAAGAGAGATGGTGAAGTTTGATGGCGCGAGGCCAGATACAGTTATGCTGCGCCAAACAAGATATGATCTAGATGTTTGAAAAATGGAAAAAAGTAAAATAATTTGGCATGAAAGAGTCGAGAATAGAGAAAGATCGCTAGCGTATCCCGAGGGTGCGTCACTCGTATTTACCAAAGACAATAAACCCCATGGGAGAAAAAAATAGAACAGCACCTTACTTCGAGGTCATGATCACAAATTGATGAGTTCTATGGCTTTCAATTATGATAAAATATGTTTTCAAAACTTTAATAATTATCAACTACTTAAAATATTAAAACTGTAATTTCTTTATAAAATGGAATGTAGTAAATATCCTTTTGCAGCGTGTGTGACATCTCCCCCTCCTTTCTAAAGCATAAATTCTTTTTAAATTTCTTTAACAGCATATAAAATATTCTAAAAATGTAAAATTTTTTAAAAAGTAAAACAAGCTCGAAAATGGTTATAAGAATATATTTATTGAAAATACAATCAATATAAAGGATATAATCGTATTTGAAACTTTTTAATGCAGTTGAATTCGAAACTGATGTAAATAATTAATTTTTCAAATATTCATTTAATACAAAATGTGTAATTGTATTTGGAATTATTCCATGAAAGAATGTATTTCTTAAATGTTATCAATTATATATATATATATATATATATATATATATATATATATATATATGAAAAAGGAATTTTTTATGCAGCGGAGCTCGAAACTGAAGTAAAGAATTCATTTTTTAAAATGCAGTTATTAAAAAAG
>BMAW01096060.1:0-10998 GCA_019974015.1 Nephila pilipes
AAGCTTGCTCATACACGCAACCAAAATACCAATAATATCTTTCTTTCTTCAATATTAGAAGAACACCCTGTTCATAATTATTTAACGATTATTTTCTTAATTACTTAATCAATATAAATTAATTGCAGAAAATTGATATTTATAATTTGACTGAAAAAAATAACATCATTAAAATCTGAATTTTGAAAAATATTTTAACTAATTCTTTAATTAATAATTGACATTTAATCTATTGTTTTAGTTATTTACCAGCAAGAATTTTTCGAGCATTTAGGAGAAAATAATGGAATATAAAAGAATTAAGAGATTTCTACGTGAACAAGACTATATTCTAGCTTAAATATTCATTCAATTGCTAGTACTTCACTCATTTCCGATAAGAATTCCAGATGAAACAGAAAGTTACTGCACTCTTCACAGCTCATTATTATAATTAATTGAGTTATGAGCATGTGGTCGCATATCTATTGTTTTGTGAGGTGAAAATTGTAATTTCAATTACAGTGGGTGGTCTGTGTGAAAAATGATGGTTCGTGATTTATGAATATACATAATTATTTGCGTGTGTTTTTCTTTAACGAGAATTATTAAGAATATAGTAGATGTCTTTAGGAAAAGAAGAATACGTGTTCATTGGACGGAATATTAGTATAAATTTGATTACTCGTTTACCTTCAAACAGCATTGATTGGAGTTCAAACCGAAGCAGAATAATATTAGTGTGTGTATATATATATATATATATATACACGGAGCACTGACAATACGTAAATGATAGATGTATTTCCTTATCAACATTAAACTGTGCATACACTGTTAAATCTTAACAATATAATCATAACAAAGACATAAGAATATTATTCATAATAATTATGAAGTACGTACGTAACTGGTAGCAGAAACAAATTTGTCCTACCAATGATGTGAACAAACTTAACCAGAACTCACTTAAATGAATTTATTATGAATCATTGGCATATATGTATTCATAATATTTACAAAAAAAAATCGAAACTGATGGAGTCATTTCACTAAATCGAACATCGAGTTGAGCAGGAAAAAAAACTATATAACAGCTTGCGTAATTCGGCAGATCGCAGGTTCTCACTTGCCAGAAACATTTGTTTTAAAGTATATACAAAATTGAACAGTTGAAGATTTTTTTATATTATGCAAATTCACTTATCTTATCGGTTTCTTTAGTGAAAATTCTAAAATTTGATTTTTTTTTTCACTGGTGATGAGTTCATGGGATAATTTTTCTTATTAAAATAATTAATATCAGAAAAATAACTTTGTCAGAAAATCTTTCAAATCTTTGTCAGAAAATCTTTCAAATCTTTGTCATAAAAATAACTATTAGAATTTAGATGGTTAGTTCCAACTTTATTAATATTTCTTTTATTTATTCTCAATTGCTTTGCACTGATACAATCTTATTCAATTGCATTAATTATAAATTTTACAAAGCAAAATAATATATCTATTGTTTTGTAAGTCTTATATAAATTTTATAAAATTTAAACACTATATATAAATTTTATAAAAATATATAAATATATAAATTTTATAATATTTTAAACACTAACTCGGGTATTCGATTTTATTTTCATTTTCATAAGCAGAGTACACTCAATTTTTAAATTTGTTTCCATTTTACGAGGAAAACATTCTAATCCTGTTTCATTTCCACTTCAAGTAAATTTCACACACACAATCCGTATTTATAATATATCTCTAGTCCAATTTATACCATCTAACTATAACATTCAACCTTAAAGTAAAAGAATAAACATCTACAGTTCTTTTACATATTAGCCTAGATTTATTTTTTTACACCTTTTCGAAATGTTACATGTATTGTGGGTTAAAAAATCATTAAGATTTATTTTTAAAAATGTATACACCAAAAATTATGGCAAACTGTGTAGTATTTTAAATCGTAAAAAAAGGCTTAATGTAATAAAGTATATCTAATTAAATAGTGCCAGAAAGACAATCTAAGGGCAAGAAAAACACCAGAAAAATTTATTTTAAATCTTTGTAATAAATAATTAGGGACAGTAAGAAAAATATAGCAAAAATAATAATGATTAAAGTTTTACATATTTTTTAAAGTAGCTAAAAAAGAATTCTATTTGAATATTTAAGATATTACTACACCCATAATCATAAGTCAATGCACCAATTTTTTTAAAAAAAATCAAGAAAAAATTAGAGTCTCCTGTACAGAAAATTACAATAAAATATTAAGCATTTTCCCCATAAATTATAATTAATAAATAGTGCTTCTAATAAAATAATAAATAGTTCTTCTCTTCTTTTAAATAGTGTCGAAATAGTTAGCAGAGTTATTTCCCTTTTTTAAATAAATATCAAAATAATGTATTATTTTCCATTTAAAACTTCTAATTTGTATGCATTGACATTTCTTAAGATTATTTTAAACCTTAATTACTAAAAGCAAGCTTTTTCAAAATGCAATTTATATGACTCTTGATTACAAAATATAAAAAAAAAACATTTAAATTTTTTTTTCATAATTACCTTTTATGAACACTTACACATAATGTTCACATAAAATTTATAGTTTTTCCCCTTACACACAAAATATATTTTCTCGAAAGATTATAAAACTTTCTGTTTCCTTAATAATAATTTGTAAAGACATTAAGAATGATAATGCTGCTTGACACATCTATTCCATTTTATTGCACTTTTTTCTCTTTGGGAAAGAAAGTTTGTTATAGATTTGATCTTAAAATTCCTTATTAACCACAATATAACAAACTTCTAATTTTTTTTTATTAATTCTGAAATTTTTTTAATATTTTTGCTTAGTTAATTTCGTAAGCAAACAGAGGTGTTTTTCAGTACAGGGTCTATGAATTTATTTTTGTTTCTATTTAAACCATGTATTTTTCTATCATATTTTTCTAATAATGTTTTCTAATTTTTAGGTGAAATTTAATAACAGCGAAATTGTAGTAAGAAATGCTATTGCTATTGTTGTAGAGGGAATTATTAATTCAAGTTACAGGTTTTAAAAAATAGTTGAATGGAAAATTCTTATTTGGGTAATTAAGGCTATTTTTATATTTTCATCAGTTTTGTGAAGTTTTTTTTATCCTTCACAAATAGCCAATCTTAAAGCAATTAGGAGTAAAATAAAATACAGAGTGAAAAAATTTAAAAAATGAAAGTTACGTGAAATATAATTTTTCTCTGGATTTATATATTACTTTAAGCTCTTCAAAGAAATGTATCAGAAAGATCATTGAAATTATTCATAATTACATTTATCTGCCATTTTATAGGAATTCAATGGGCTCTTTCTTTTCACTTTGAATTAGAAATACATATATTCAGAAAAAAATTAATCATACAATAAATGATGGCGAAAAATAAAATTATACCCATAGAAAGTACAAACCAAAACTTGAAAAATTAATAATAATTAGAAACCAAGCACAAAATAAAATATAACTTCTTTAAATCCTTAATCCTTTAGAGAATTAATTTTGGCCAAAAAGTTTTATAATGGTACCAAATTTCTAAAACGAAAAGAATTTTGTAGATGAAAATATTAATACCCTAAATTCAAAACATAAAAATGTAGAAAGAAGAAATTTAATTAGAATACATATTACTACAGAGAGATATATTCATTATGCATCTCATTAAAATAGAAAAAAGAATAATTTTAATGCAAAAGATTAAAAAAAAAAGGAAACACAAACTTACATGAAACGCTGTACAAGGCAAGAAATTTAAAATACACATTTCTTTCAAATATATACTTAACCTATACCGAAAATATAAAGCAATAGAAATCCTCTATCAGAGGAAAATAATATTAATGATGAAAAATTGAACAAAAAATACATTTAAAACAAATAGAATTAACTCTCAAAAGGGAGGATTTCTTAAGAATTATTATAAGCAAAAATTTCAAAAAAAAGGAAATTGCTAAATTTTATAATTATATAGCATTAAATTTCCCTTAATGAAATTCGAAAGATATTATGATAGCCATCATTTTTTTTTAAATTGTCAAAGTTTATATTCAAAAAAAGTTGTACATATAAGAAATAGTCAGATTGAAAAGATATTTGAAAGTATGTTGGTACCAAACTCCAGCAAGAAATGATTGAATATTGAGCATTTGTATGATAAAATGTATTTGCCAAAATACAAAATATTTGCTATTCTCAATACGGTGGGGGACCTTTATTATTTTTAAGGTACTCTGCCGCACTTCATAGCAGGGAATCGTAGATAATCTTAAAGGTGTCTTAAATCAACTCCTCTCATGCAGACTAAACTTTGGCATGTAGATCTTGCAAATTTTTTGGTAGCCTGGAAGTATTAACAAAGTGGTCAATAGTACTCGTATTCTATAAGTTTCTTTGGGCAACAGGTTGGGTGTTCATCTCGCAACGATATTATCTACGGCTGCAAGGCATGTTTTTGAGTTGGCAGTGGTATGTAAATGAGGCTTGTCTCGTAAAAAAAGAGGCTTTGATCAGTGTTTTCAAAATCAATTGCCACCTGTTGAAGAACCTCAATAACGCACAAATGGTGCCTTCCTAGTGGCTCTGATGAAAATGTACAAAATAGTAAACCATACCATTACACCCTATCGTCTAGATGTGTGATGAGAGAAAACTGGGAGTTGACCACATTGTCTCTACAGCCAGGTCTAGGTATCATTCTTGCCAAAACAAAAGTGTGATTCGTCACAAAAGGTGATCCTCTGTCATTTTACGTGGCTCTATTCTGCTCCTTCGTGGCACCATTGCAGTCATTGGCAACATTAGTGTGGTGTCAAGAGTAATCTCCGTAATGGTCTCCATAGCAATCTCAAAGCATGCAACTTTCTGCTAATAGAATTTGCAGGACGAGGCAAAGAGGAAATGTATAACACACAGTATTGTGGCAGTTGGGGTGTTTAGGGCTTGTGGGAAAATGCTTCGATCTTCCCTACTTGTAGTCCATGTAGCTCTCCCTAAGCTTACTTGTGGAGAGCGATAACTTCCTTGTGCCCAATACCGTCAACAGCGTGAAACTGTAACTTCGGTGAGACTTCAACAACACTCAATCCGATGGAATGGCTATCCATTTTCATTCAGTACTATGATGCGCCTCTTCGTAAAGGCGGCCAAACGTTCAAAATCCTGTATCCCCCCCTCAAAAGCATTTTAAACTTCAAAGTGATGTATTTAACAAAAACACACTAGTTATAATCAAAATTAAGTGAATTGGGAGAACTTTTTATAGGGCCCTTTGTGGTGCGGTAAGTCACATGTTTGTTGACATCTTTTGTGTCAAACACTTTATTCATTAGCCTTTCTAACAGAGACATAACAATTTCTGAGCATGCTTTTATGTACCTTTCTTCTTTCTGGGTGCAATGGGTTTTGACGATATAATTGAATATGTATCTAAGAAAATAATATTAATATTTTCACCCACAAAGAAAAAGTCATTCAAAGTTCAAAGACAAAGGTGTAAGTTACATTTATTTGAAATGGAAGAAAGATATACTCATTTTAATAGATCATAAGAAATATGCAAAAATAACAAAAAAAATGTAGATTATTGGGCTTGTTTTTTAAAACAAACATTTATATATTAATTCTTACTATTTTAGGCGTAATTTGCATTGCATAAATTGTTTTCCTTTTTTTTTAAACTTTTCAAATTTCTTGTTTTGCAATATTAAAATATTATAAAACAGATTTGCATACATTGTTGAAATACTATTTGTTAACTGAAACATGTTAAGTTTAAGCATGCATTAAATTTCAAGCATGTAAGGGCTCGAGGGAAAATTTTAAATGATACAACTTTTGAACGATTTTTCTGTGAAAAAAAATGTTAATTTTTTTTTCCTAGGATGGTTTACATTTTATACTTTTACCGAATTTACTCAGAAATATGAAGTACCATATTTTTGAGCTTTCGCTAGCATCTGTTTAGCTCCTTATTTGAATCCTTTAATTTAATGTTTAAACATTAATTTATAAAAATATTTTTTAAGAAACCCAAGAATTTTTCTGAACAATCAGTGCCAATAACGGAATAAGCATATTGAAAAGAAATTTGAACTTTTTCTATTTCTAGAAACATATATTTTTCTCTAGTGCATTGAGGTTAACTTTCTATCCTACCACTAAAAGAAACCCTCCAAAACATTGCTGCATTCTAATAATCATTTACTCGAAAATTAATTAATATGAGAGACATTGTTACAAGAAAAGAATCGCTCTCGGACATCTGGCTCGAATTCCACGTTAACCGAAAGCTTGCAAGAAGCTTTTGCTCTCTTTCTCATTGTTCTGTCAAAATTACTCTGGGTAATAATTGTTTAACACGTTATATGTCCTGCCTTTCTCTCTACAACTGCATTTCCAATTACATTTGTTAAACAAGGAATCTTTAACGGAAACTGATAAATTATTTTCCTCTTTTGTGAATATTTTTGCTTCATGAAAAATATTTCTAAGAAAAAGCTGATAATTTAAGTTTCCTCTTATCTTGATACAAGTATTACAAAAGTAAAAATAATGCTAATAAATTTATGTAATATCTCAAAAAGTCATTGACTTATGCATTCAATTAAGTTTCGATGTTTAAGAAACGAAATAAGTAGCTTAATTTAATAAATTGAGAAATATGCATAAGCAAAAATTTACTGTAAGATAATTATATATGGTTCATTCTATTATTTAACTTTATCTTTATTGCTGTCATGCAAAATTGTACAAATCCTTTTATACGACAAATTTTCTTTTCATTTTAACTTTTTTATTATCATATTACACTGTATTTTATAGTTCACTATAGTAATTCTTTTATTAAAATAAAAAAGTAAATTAAAATTATAAGAGTTTTAAATTCACATGAAAATATCTTACGCTAATACTAAATATTTATCAAGCTTCCTTTAAGCTTATAACAATTTATATTATATTTTTAAGTAACTTATTTTATGTTCAAATTTAAAATTTGAAAGTAAAAATAATTTAATTAGATGTTTTAGCAATACATTTTGCAAACGATATACAGAAATGTTAGGATTAAAATTTTCCTCAATGTTTTTGAGGAGGTGGTATAATATATTTTACAATTATATTTTCAATGAAGGTCATCTGAGAATTTAATTTAAGAATACCTGCTTTCAAATAAATATATAATAAATTTTATAGCCTCATAGTAATTCATAATATTGACTTTTAATTTATGCTATTAATTTAGAGCGAAATATAACTAGCTTATATTACAAATTATATTGATATTTTGTAGCAATAAATGGTTCAAAACCTTTTAAATAAAATGATGTTCTTTATATCCAAAGCATAAAAATATATGCTGTAGAAAAGAAAAATAAATATCTATTCTCAAATATGAACATTAAAATTAATATTTATAACACATGTAATATACACAATAATTATATTGAATTACTAACACTTATTTTGTAATACTATATTATATTTGTATTTTATTGTACATTATTGCATAATAATATATTGTATTTATTGTATACGAATGAAGTTTATGTTGAATCACAACATTTCACCCGAATCTCAGCTAAAAGTAATAACTGATAAGCTTTCTAAAAGTAAACTTATTTGAAAGCAATATTAATTAGCTTAAATTAAGTATACTTCTGATTCCCAGGCTACAAAAAAGCAAAATCTACCAAAAAGAATAACATTTTTAAATTCCATAGGCTAAATATTTACTCTCACAAAAAAAAACTTTCTCGAGCACAAAAGTGATGCCATTATTAATAACAAAATTTAAAAAATAAAAGCCGACGATTTTACCATAAAAATTAATCATTAAATTAAATATTAAAATTATTGCAATCCGCACAAAAGATAAAATATACAATATAGCTCTATATTTATAAAATATACAATATAGCTCTGTACAGGTCTAAAAATGAAACTAGATAATAAATTGTAAAATTAAATAGATCTTTGCAATGTTAATAGATCTTTTAAAAATAAACGGAGTTATAACTATTATAATGTAATATAATGTCAGTTTTTTGAACTAACAGTTTAAAAAATGCAAATCAGCGTAGAGAAATCTTGTCTTTGAGAGAAATTGTTCATGTAGCAATGAGTGAAATTAATTCATTCCAACTTAAAAACTTAAAAACTCTACTAGAATAACCTATACAAAAACACTAAGTAATCATCTACATTTTATTTTGAAGTTTGGAACAGAAGATAAAAAAGAGGAAATTCAAAAATCTTAGTCGAGAAAGTTTTGTTTGTAATGATATTACTTTAGTTCAAATTAACTTAAAATATTTTAGTATTTAGCCCCTATTTTGAAATTTCGTGAAGTATGTCCTTATTTACTGCACATAT
Organism: Nephila pilipes; assembly: GCA_019974015.1. Taxonomy (NCBI): domain Eukaryota; kingdom Metazoa; phylum Arthropoda; class Arachnida; order Araneae; family Nephilidae; genus Nephila; species Nephila pilipes. The sequence continues at coordinate 8,391 of BMAW01096060.1, forward strand.
ATCATATTGTTATACATTCAAAATCATTTTCATTGATTTTATTATTGCTGAAAAATCCTTTTCATTTTTTCATTTTTGGAAAAATTATGATAGCGAAACATTTTTTACTTATTATAAAACAATATTTATGATATAAGTTTTGTTGAACAAAATTCATATAATTTTTCCCAATTTATTTTCACAATTTATCCTCATCTTTACAAAACTTTCTAAATTCATTTGAAAATATAATAAATCAAAACTATCATAAATGTAAGAAATAACTTAGTTAATGGCCTTTCGACATCAAAATTTACTTTAAATCCATATCTAGCGCAAATGTACACAAATATTAGAGTGACAAATTTTATTCCAATTTGAAGGGATAATATTTATGTTCACATATTTTCTGGATATTTCTGAAAAAGAATTGAACGAGATTACGAATTATGTACACTAAAATGTTTTTTTTTATATTTTGTTAAAAATTTTATCTTTTAGTTGACTTTTTGGACGTGTATTTTCTTCAGTTTTGAATTCATGCCAAAGATATCATTTTATAACGGAAATATTATTGCTCCAATTTCTCTTAAAGTAGCTTAATTTTAGATTCATACTTAATATTTTGAAATATTTTGCCTTAACTATATTTTACTAAGTTTCTTTTACATCAATCTCTCAGATATATAACTGCTCAAATAGTGACATAAAATTAAATGTAATTTTAATTAGGCTCTTAAACTTTTAAAAAAAAACCATTGTCTCCTCTTATATGTGTGTCGAAATGCTGTAACCAAATATAATATCCCTAATTTGTAAATGCAAACAAAACTATATGCTTTATTAAACTTGGTTTGCTTGTATAATCAATTGAATAAATATTATTGTAATGTCAAATAATTTTTTGTCAAAACGCCTCGTTCTAAAATATGATTTTTTTTTTATCCACGGTTGGATAATTTTACACCAATAAGCGATAAGAAGAAATTATAAACTTCGTATGTTTTTTTAACAGAGAGTATACTCTATTCTTGAAATGTTCCCCCTTTTCCCTGAATAGAAATTCAAATACAATTTCTTAAGAATCATATAGAGAATTATTTTATGAACATGTTTAATAAAATATAGAAGTCTATCCCAGTAGGTAAAGAGCATGCTCCCCCCCCTTCCCCAAAAAAAAAGCATGGACTTCTTCTCTTCGACCTCTTTTTAAGGCATATACTCTCTATAACAAAAAAACTCAACACACCAGGAATGAGTTGTCCGATTAGAACGAAATTGAGTTTGTAAAAACATTGAGACCGAATACGTATATGACCAAAATTTCGTGTCCAAAGCACGAATAGCGGAAGCTCCCGCGCATTGGAACTGTGAAATTCAGCAGGTGTATATAAGGAGAAATTCTCAATCGGATGGTCAAAATTTCAGTTGCATTTCAATTGTGGATATCTTACGTCGGCAGTAACATTGCCTTGCCGAAGGATTCGTGCGCATTACGAGCAGATACCAGAGTTTGAAGGAGGTCGTGCTATCGGAATGAAAAAGGCTGGTTGGACGAATTGAACAATTGCTAGACATTTGGGTTGAAGCGATGCGGCGATTAGACGATATTGCAAGAATGAATCAATAACGATAGATTTCAACGTCAAAATCGCAGCGGTTGATCGAAGATTACAACAGAACGGGAAGACAGGGAGTTTATCAGAGCAGTTGTCACAGCACCAGATTTGTCGTTATCAACTATCCACCGTGTTGCTTGCACACGTTTATCCAACATGACACTGGGCAGACGAATGAGAGCGGAACTTACGCTCGCTCTGACCATTATGGCGCTTACCTCTTACACCTGTACAATGCCAAGTTCGATTACAGTGGTGTTCATCTCGATCAACTTAAATTGCACTGACTGGGGGGTGTATAGTTTTTAGTGACGAGTCCCTTTTCCAATTGTGTCCCGACGACAACTGCAGACGTGTCTGGAGATGTCCAGGGTAGAGTGAGGATCCGCCCTCACTATCACACTCTACACATGTGCACAACTGAACGTTATGGTCTGGGGTATCATCTCCTTTGATAGCTGAAACCTTTTTTTGGTCATTTGTGGCATACTGACAGCACTACAACCGGTTTTGTTCCATTCCATTTGCGACACCCAGGACATATTTTTCAACAAGATAATGACTGGTAACATACGACACATGTTGCTATGAATTGTCTGAAATCTTTCCCTACACTTTCTAGCTCAGCTGGGTGAAATGATCTCTCTCCCACAGAGCATATTTGGGACGTTATGGGAAGGCTATTCAAACAATTATGAAATGTTGACAATTTAGCCCAACAGCTGGAGATAATTTGGCATGAAATTCGGCTTTATGAGTTTATGCCACGCCGGATGACAGCTTACATCCAGACCAGAGGTGGACCAACGCCATATTGTCATCCTCCCTTTGTAACGGCCAAACTCTGAAGTAAATCTTTCAATTATTCTGATGGTTTAATCTTTTGTTTTTCTAGGTACGTTCTGCATATCCAACAATTTTTATCGCAATCGGTCAACTCCTTCTTGGTGCGTCTTCTTTTGTTATACAGAATATATATATATATATATATATATATATACTGAAAATTT
>BMAW01096061.1:0-10469 GCA_019974015.1 Nephila pilipes
GAGGATAGGAAATATGATTTTAAAGATATTTATTTCACAATTAAAAAATGATTAAGATCCCTGTGCTCTTGAATGTTCTATTCCCTTTTAAATGACTTTGCTGAGAAGGATCTGGGGCTCGATAAAATTATAAAATACTCCCAAATGACTATGTACTAAAAATATCATTTCGAGTAAAAAAGGAATGACTTAACATATATGGCAATAAATAAGTGGAATAATAGAAGCAGCATAAAAGACATGACTTTAGAATTATTTAGATAACATGCCTTGGGAATGATTAGAATTCTTGGGATAAAATAATAGAAGCAGTATGAAAGACATGCCTTTGTAGTGATTTTTTTTTAATGAAGAAAGATTTTGGAGGATTGTCTAGTAGAGAGAGAAAGAGAAGTGTTGTGGATTTCCAGCTTAAAGGATATAGTAAGAATGTGGCATGACTTACATCCACAATGACAGATTAAGACAAGGAAGGAAAGATTAGTTACGATTTTCTAGAGAATAATATTGATCTACAAATTGATTTTCAATTGATTGTAAACAGAAAAGTACATTTCCAAAAAAGTAATGTCTAAAAATGAGACTTAAACTTTTTATGAATAATTGACGTGGTAGAAGAGGCATAAGAAGGATAAAAAAACATGATTCTAGATATATATTTCAATATGAAAAAAGGATTAAGATACCCATGCTCTTGAATATACTATCCCTTTTTTAAATGGCACTGCTCAGAAGGACATAGAGCCCGATAAAATTATATATAAAAAAACTCCCAAATGACTCTATACCTGAAAGAGCATTTCAAGTTAAAACGGAATGAATAGAAATAGTTAATATGACAATACGGTTATAAGTAAGTGAAATAACAGAAGCAGCATAAAATGCATGCCTTTGAAATGATTACGATAGCATGCCGTTGGAGAGATTAAACATGACTTTGTAGTGATTAGACATGCCTTTGGTGTGATTGGATTTTAAATGATAAAAAAATTTGGATTTCAATATAGTATAAAGTGGATTTCCTGCTTAAGGGGAATAGCAATAAAGTAGTTTGATTTAAACCCACAATGACATATTAAAACAAGGAAGGAAGGATTAGAGTTATGATTTTCTGTAAATATTGTTTTACAAATTCCTTCTTGATTCACTGTAAGAAGAAATATACATTTCCTGAAAGTTAATGACTAAAAAAATGTGATTTAACTTTTTTGATGAATAATTGATGCAGCAGAAGAAGCATAAGGATGATCAAATATATGATTCTACAGATATTTTTCAGCATTAGAAAAAATGATTACTATAACCTTGCTCTTGAATATACTATCCTCTTTTAAATGAAAAGCACAAAATATAACTTAGAATATAGATGAGCGAGAAAAGAGAAAAAAATGGCATGAGACTCAAGAGTTTAATTATTATTTACTCAAAAGGGATTCTGAATTCCAGTACATTTGAAGAATTAATTCCCGTAAAGAAATAAAAAATAAATGACTTGAGCCGCGGGGAAAAGGAATTAATGAAAAAGAGAAATGATCATTAGCAGCAATATTCTAGATTTTAATACATTTGTAATATTATCACCTATCTAATGAACACTTTAATGCACATTTCCTGCAAAAATTGATAAAAAATCTGTACTAATAAATATATGAATTGATAAAAGTATAGCTTCAGCAAAAGAAATGACTCTAGTGGAATTGAAAAAAAAAGTTTCCCTAATGGGCAAAGTAATATTAAGCATTAAGCATTCATTCATGACTTTGGAACTGGATATTGCAACAACATGGATTTGCGATTGATGGCGCTCTTGAAAGTTCATATCGAATTGACAGTGAATTAGTGGCAATTAATTCAAATAAATAATGTTGACAGTAGAAAAACAAAAAAGAAGTTAATTCAACAATTACATTTTGGGCGTTCTCATGCTATTTAAAAAGAAGTCCTTCAATTGCAAATATAAAATTCAATGATACGTTTATGACTGTTTATAAGAAATCACTATGAGAGAGGAGAGTTGTCACTATTATTATCTACTGGATGAGCATAGATACATTTAATTACGACAGAATTATTATTTATGTACATGATATTATAACTAAAGTATGAACTTTCAGAAATCATAGAATATTAAAACGTTATCACCTAACAAGAGATAAATTTTTTCTAAAAATCACTAACGTACAACTGAATGATTTAAAAAGGCTTAAAAAGGTAATGAGGTCTCATATTGTTACTATTGTACAGGTTTTTGGAATATGTGCTTCAGAACTCCCTCATTACTTCAATTCACAAAAAAAAATATTTAAATGTCAATGTACGTAAATTATACTTAAAAATGCCGTACCACAGTAGAAGCAATTGCTCCACATATCTTACTTGCTTATATATTTCATCAACAAAATGGTATATACATTATACTTTTTTCAATATCTATGTAAAAACTAAAACTCTGTAAGATAATGTGATCAAGATAATGTGAGTGCATTAAAGCATTAAATTACTAGAACATATTACTACATTTACAAAAATCAACCAGCGAAGAACATAAGTGAACATTGAAAAGATCTGCATTTAAGTCCATTTGTGATGTAACTTTATCTGGACGATACCATTTGCTGAAATGGAAGGTAAAAGATCATTGGACAATTTATGAAATCTCGGAAGATGATTTTTTTAAATATTAATGCTCAAAAATCCTTAACTATACCTAAAGAGCTAAACAAAAAGTTGAAACACAATTTGAAATAATGTAATAAATATACTGTTTTGTAAACGGACTCTGATAACAATTATAGGAATGCCTTTATAATATTTTATTATCTTACGTATCTAAAAGAAATAATTGGTTAGAAATATGTGAAAAATACTCTACGTTATTACAAAGCAAATGCATCTAGAATGAAGACCGTTTATGAAAAAAGTATTCTACTTGATAATACTTGTATATTTATCAATTAATTTAAGTTCGGTAATATCCAACTTTTGGTTAGTTACCACAATAATCCAAAAAACCATACGTGCACAAAACTGTTTCAAAAAATATTTTACAAAAGCAATGTATTTACTAATGAAACTATTTTTAAAAAAGCAATTAAATGTTTTTACATCATACATATTACTTCCATGTTTCGCAAAAAATCTCACTTTTACTGTATTGGATTTTCGAAATGTTTTTTCCTACCACCTTCAAAGGAAATACAAGAAAGAGATCTTCAGCATTGAGAAATAATAGAATATTATAAAGTTATCATCTAACAAGATTTAAATTTTTTGTCAAATCACTAACGTACAACCGAATGATTTAAAAACGTTTTGAAAAGTAAATGAGGTTTGATATTGCGACCATAGTACAGTATTTTGGAATTTGTGTTTCAGAACTATTTTATTACTTCAGTTCACAAAGAATATTTAAATGACATTGTACATAAACTATACTTAAAAATGTCGCACATCAGCAGAAGCAATTGCTCCACATATCTTACTTGCTTATACATTTCATCAACAAAATGGTATATTCATTATGCTTCTTCAGTAGCTGTGTAAAAGAAATCCTGAATAATTTTGAAGGAACTTTCAAGATAATTTAAATATCTTCAATTACTAGAAGTTATTACCATATTTACAAAAATCAACCAGCGAGGAACATATGTGAACATTGCAAAGATCCACGCATCTAAGTCCATTTGTGATGAAACTGTATCTGTAAGATTCCATTTGCTGAAATGAAATGTTAAAGATCATTACACATTGAAAAGATCCACGCATCTAAGTCCATTTGTGATGAAACTGTATCTGTAAGATGCCATTTGCTGAAATGAAATGTTAAAGATCATTACACATTGAAAAGATCCACGCATCTATGTCCATTTGTGATGAAACTGTATCTGTAAGATGACATTTTCTAAAATGAAATGTTAAAGATTATTACACACTGAATGTTTGAAGATGATTTTTTTTTATAAAATGAATGCTGAAAAATTCTTAACTGTACCTAAACAGCTTACCAAAAGGATGAAACACTGTTTGAAATCATATAATAAATTTAATATATATATATTCTGACTCAGATAACAATCGTACGAAGATCCTTATAATATTTCATTATCCAACATATGTGCAAGAAATAATTGGACTGGCAATTCACAGAAAATATTTTAAGTTAATAAGAAGCAAATGTATTAAAATGCAGAGTGTTTAAAAAAATATTCATGAAACCATATAATATTCGTATATTTATCAATTAATTAATGCTCTGTAACACCCAAGTTTTGACCAGTTGCCATAATAATTATGTATATGAAATCTATTGTGCAAAAGACATACCATGAATAATGTGCAATCGCAATACATTTACTAATTAAACTATTTTTTAAAAAATGAATGAAATGTATTTCTTCCATTCATATTACTTCCATGTAATATACTAATTCTTAATTTTTATTTTATTGGATTTCGTATTGTTAATTATTTTTGGCCAAAATGTGTTTACTTACAACATTCAATTGTAAATACAAGAACAATTTGTTCAAAAATATTTTCTTTATTGTTATTTGTCAATTTTTTCTTGAAGAATTTGCTAAATTAATGAAATATTTAATGGTTATTAAAATTTTTGAAAATAAATTGACAATTAAAATCATTTGTCTGCATTTTTATTTATACTTTCATTATTATTAAAAATATGATTATATTTAGATCCTAAATACACATTTATTTTTTCCTCCGTTATATTACATGCAAATAATGTTAGAATCATAGGAAAGAAATTAGCAATAATATAAAAAAAATGAATTATACTATGGTTTTCTACAAAATGTAATTAGTAAGTTTTTCATCATTTAATTTACAGCTGTTCGACTTTTATAGTAAAGCCTTGTATGATAGATTTCAATTTTCTGAAATATACAAATAATAATATAAGCATTCTCGATTCCGTAATTATTTTTTTAAGGAAAAATACATTTTTATTAAATTATTCCTCTGCTATTTTTGGACAGATAGTTTTCTCGGAAAATGATCTCGAAGTAAATTCCAGTAATATACGGTTCAAAATAATTTAAACGGATGATTGGGTTTCCTTTCCTTGCAATAAAAATACATTTTAGTAAATGTACGCTACATATTTTTCAATTAATCATTCCACTTAAAGTTTGTGAAATTATATCACATGTACTTTTATATTTACTTTATTTATATGACGCCTTCCTGCCTGTATTTCTCTTGGGCACTACTGTGACGTTCCGGCTGAAATTGATCTATATTAATTGAAGTCCGCACAAGAAAAAGAGGTTACACAATTCAAATGATATTTATTATATTATTAAACTCAACATGCTTATCATGTAAGTGGAGCAACTCCTCCCACTTGATATGACCTATAAATTAAAATAATAAATATTTGCTCATCCGACATATCCAGATCAAATCCAAGTCTCTATCCATCATCTATGCTGGTTCTCACTATACGTCAGCTTATGAGTGATTATTCTACACTGCCATTGAATCAGTCAATTGATTTCTTATCAATGTTAGTTTTTTTCTATCTTCCATGACCTACATCTAATTTCCCGTCCTAACAATAAATATTGTTTGCTATCTCCTCTAGCATTCTATGAATCTCTCACATCTCAGTTTTTTATTCATTACTCTTCAATTTATATAATAAAACTGGTTAACATAAGTTTCAAGTAGGAGCCTTGCCTAAAAGCCAACAATCCTTTAAAATAATCACAATGACACCTGAAGAGAAGTACTTTTGCGAAAAAGTTAGACGTGTTTACTACTGTTTAACTGCCCCTGTAAATTTCATTTTATTACTGGCTATTAAAATAGCTCTACGAATAAGGCGAAATAAATGCACATAAAATTTACAAGACAGAAAAAGCTGATGTGAGAAGCCATTAATTATCTTTTCAAATCATTATTGCAATTCAGGCGCCGATAGTGATACCTACATTGTGTTTAATGAAGAAATTGTGTATCAAAATCTGGTACACAAATTGCATTTGAACGTTCTCGCCTGGTTAAAGGTTGTTATAATGTTTTGTGTAAGAAAGCTAAATGCTTACCTGGTCTTGTTTGACATTGATAAACTTCAAAATGTAGCTTACCGGGATTATGATTTATCGAATTGCAGTATTGCGTCCTGTATTGGTAAAAAATTCATGACTATATGCAGAGAATGGTACTGAAAGAATCAGAACGGTCATACTGATCGCCGTGATGGATTTCTACTGCCCGTTATCACTGACAGCCGAAAAGAGAGACGTTTTACCCACACGGTCTTAATGTTCTATTTTTTTAATATTCAAAGGAGAAAAATCTAGGGATATATATATATGTGTGTGTGTGTGTGTTTGTGTGTAACTTTTCCTAATTAATTTCTAAATTTGGTAAAAATAAATATAACGGTAATTTGGTAAATATAACGTTAAGCAGTATATAATACTGCGGAGAGATAAATTCCTCCAGTGTCATTGAAAATTCCTGTAAATTTGACACGCTGTAGATTATAGCAGATATTCCATCAAAATATATTGTTTGTTTCTAATAAAACGTGGTTTTTCCTATTGGAAAAAAAATGTTCCTAGAGATATATTTGATCACCAGTTACTCAAAAGTATTTTCTAAAACTAGATTTCCGGTTTTAAAACGATCCAAAAGGATAAAAAGTTAAATTCAGAGAATTTTTTTTTTTCATTTTATGCAAATGCTTAAGAATTTTTCTCAAGTAAATCGTTTCTAATCCTTATTTAAATGTTAGGTAATGAAATATTTAGGAGCGAATATTTATCTTGAAGTAAAATAATTAATGAACTTCCAAATGATTTGATTCGTCTAAAAATTTAAACCGAAAATCATACTATAAACTTAATCATATTATTCCTTATTTTACATGAGTTTTAATTTCTCTCCAATCTACGTGATTTTAATTTTTTTCAATTTTTTGAAAAATCTGATTATCTGAAAAAAAGCAAAATGTATGTGTTCTCAAAGTTATTTAAAATTGAATATGCTTTTTTTGGGATTACAGATGACATTATATTATTATATTTATGACCATTTATAACAAATATAATGATAAATTATTTCATTTATCGTTGTAGTAGAATTTTTTCTGGTACTTATAATTCTACCATTCGAAACATTTCGAATAGCTCGTATTTAGCCACGTTGATAGAAAAAATTACTTATTCATTCGTTCAATACGAATTAAATAAAAGTAATAAATTAAATACAACAAAATTCGACTACCACCACATTACGAGGTGCTTAAATATTCAATAAAATATTTATTATTAACTAATAAATATTAAGTTCTTCGATGGAAAATGTGAGAATAATGTCTGTACTACAGTTGTTAAGAAATCAATTACTAGCACATGCGATAAATAGAATATTATGATTGGATTTGCCATATGATTGAAGAAAAATAATCAATTCAAGATTACAGAGTAATCTCAAACGGTGCTTAATGCTTGATCTATTGAAGTACAACTCTTCAAACCCTACTGATTAAAAGATGGCTAACGATCTGAAAGCTGTAATAAATGGGAAAAGCTCTGAAAGATTAGACAGATCAGTTATCTAGAAGATTCAAAAAATGACTTGTTTCACTAATCACATCAGAAATGTTGATGGAATTTTTCTTCGGTTTCATGAGTTTCCTGATATATTGAAATATTAAATTAATCTGAAGAAATCTAAATCTGAAAGTAGATGATTTAATGTCCTGTTCAGAGACAGATAAAATGTAGCACATTTTAAGGAGTGAATTAATTCTATAGAAATGTATACGATATAGAAATCTATATTTAGAGGCATTGAAAATATAATTTGCAGAAAATAGTAGCGTAGATATTATCATTGATTGTTATGATAGAGCCGTATAATTATGGTTTTTGACAATATAAAGTGGCAGAAACAAAATTACAGAATGAACTTTTTTAACTTGGAATGTATACTTTTTCAGAAATTAACTGTTGAAATATTTTTTAAAAGTGCATTAGAATAAATGAAATGACATGTAAGAGATATGATCTTTTATCCAAATTATATAACTAATGATGGATCACTACTTACTAAAAATGATTTAATAACAGAAACCGCGCAGAATAGTCCTGGCGTAAGACAATTGTACACGGTTGTCTTTCCTTTTCCTATTTACAAAAAAAATATATAGTAAATAGAGCGGAAACTTAACCGATATGATTGTAATTTTCTGAGCTGTCAAAATCATTTAGATATTTCTAAAATAGGTAAAGGTACAAATCATTCAAAATAACTTTGACAATCCTCACAAATTTTCATCTATTTTTTTTATCTTTTTCATTCAGGTAATTTCATTATTTTAAATATTTTTCTGCAGTCCTCAAAAAGGCAAGAGATATCCTTAATAATTTTGCCATTTTATATAATAATAGAACAAAATATATATTAATGTTACTTTTTCTAAAGGAGCTACGTTATATTGTTAGAAACTAACTACAGTGATCTGTAAAACTTAAGCAACAATGTAAATTTTAAGCAGATTGTCATGAAATTTCAGAAAAGGAGTTATTGCGATCATTACAACGAACACGCAATTCAATAGAAATAAGATGCATATGCAAAAGTCAGAAACAAAATTTCCTATGCAATGTGAGTAAACCCAAAACACGTACAGTTGGCGAGCTCAGCTCAAGATTACAATAAAAGGAAGAAGGAAGCCGCAATTAAAGGCGTTCTCTGCAGGTGCGTGTGAGTTCTTTCGTGAAGTATGGCAAGTAGAAATCACATGAACAACTTAACACGTGGAAGAAGGATTGAAAAGCTGGAAGAGGGAGGTTGCTTTACCAGTTCGGAATCACCAAAAGTATCATTTCTTGCTCTTGAAAAACCTTTCAAACCATAGGTACAGCTGTTAGAATGGTTGGTGGTGGCCACCCTAAAATATAACTGCAGTGGATGACCGATTTGTCATCCTGCAGGCAAAAAAACACCGACACAAGTCAGGAATCGCCATAGCTCAGCAAATGTGTCCAGAAAGTTTCGGAAAGTTCACAAGTTTCGAGGTTTACTGAAAGCAGACGGCTGCACAAAGGTGTTCGCTTGCCGTCCTATGCCCTGCATCTCTTTGAAAGTTGGCCGTCGGCGGCACCGTTTAAAATGATGTGAGGAGCACAAAAACTGAACATCTCATCAATTAAATTATATCCTCTTTACGGATGAGAGCCGTATCAGTGCTACAAGAGATTCTAACGCCAGTTTATTTGGAGAGAGTTCAGAACATTGTTTCATACCAGTAATATCCCGGAAAGAAACCGTAACGGTGGTCTTAGAGTTGTTGTCTGGGGATGCATTATGCTGATGGGGTAGACTGAGTTCCACGTTTTTGAAAGAGGTTCTGAAACCGGATACAGTTATCGTAAAGAGTTAATTCTTCCCCATGTGCGTCTGTTCCGAGGTGCTATTGGAGCAGATTTCGTTTTTATGGTTGACAATGCACGACCACATCGGTCTGTTGATATTAAGCAGCAAATGGAAAGTGAAAATATCATTCAAAGGGATTGGCCAGCTTTCCTCCCTGATTTAAATCCTATAGAACATGTGTGGGATGCTTTGGGGAGTCGCCTTGCGACATGATTACATCCTCCGGGGAATACTCAACAACTGAAACAGATGCTGATTGAGGAACGGGAACTCTTACCTCAAGAATTGTTGGACAATCTAGGGCTGAGTATGGAGAGACGGAGCGAAGCAACTATTGTAGTAAGGGAAAGGCACATCATCGAAGTGATTCGAAACATTTTTTTAACACCGATTGATATGTTGATCGATTATTAGATATTTTTAAAATTAATATAAGTTCCCTTAACACCGGATGTTTTCTGATCGTAGATTGGCAAGAGTCTTTGAATTATTCTTGGAGCATAATTTTTGATACGAAAGTTGAAGCGTTAATTGACGCAGTTGATTATGTATATACCGGGTGCTTATAAGTAACGTTACACTATTCAAAGGCCAGTAGAACTCGTTCTGCTTATCGGATTTTGATGCAATTTGGAATATATCCTATAAGGACCATAAGAAAAAGGTTTCTACAACAAAATATAATTCAAATTTTGGAAATATGGTGACAAAAAGAAGGTCAAAATATATATTAGAATCGTTAAAATTTATTGAATTACAAAATATGTTCAATGTGTCCTCCATTGACATTAATAATGTGTGGAAAGCGCATTATAGCGTTTTCAATGGTAGAGCGAAGCAACTCACGAGGGATTTTAGCCACATGATGCATAATGCAATTTTTAAAATCAGGTAAAGTCCTAATTCCTCCTCTATAAACACGGTCTTTTAAAAATCCCCATAACCAGAAATCCCAGGGATTTAAGTCGGAGGAACGAGAAGTCCTTACATCAGGAAAATATCTGGGTATTACACGATTATCACCAATGTTAGCTTTAAGCAGTGCTTTGACTTGGCAC
>BMAW01096069.1:0-17477 GCA_019974015.1 Nephila pilipes
CCATAATAGACTAATGGTGGGTATGTCTAGATCTGGCGTAGAAAAAAAAATGCAATTGGTGGCGAATGTTTGAATTACTTTCAAAAGGCTAACATCGAAAAATTGATGCTAGAAAGACCTTTGGATGAGAACGATTTAAACGAATTTATGACAGTTTATGATCATAAAGAAGTCGATAATGACAAAGTCAAAGGTGAAGTTCAGCTATTAACAGATGAAATTTGCCACAAGTGGGAAACCTGATTTGAACTATTGTCTCTTTGTGTATGTCCTTCCAAGTCATTAACAAACTGTTGTAAAATATTGAAGCTCTCCCAATCCTTCTAATGAAAACCTTTTAGACATAACATTAGTGGGGCCGAAACCCGGGACCTTTGGATTATAATTGAAATGTTGTCTTATGAAGTTGCAATTGAAGTTTGAAATTTGATTTGAAAGATAATGGAGATGATTTATTCTTGAATTTGAACTCTACTTGAAAGAAATGTGGAGTGAGTAATTTTGAGCTATATTTTTTGAATTAGAATATTTTCATATTGTTGGTATAATTGAACTACTGTTTTCTTGATTAAATATTGAATTGAATATGGATGATTTTCTAAAGCTTATAAATAAACGTTCAACCTACTGAACACAATTGACAAAGTTGTTTGCTGAAATCGAAACTGATCTTAATGATCAATATTTCTACTTAGAGACACTTGAAAGCGAATTGGAACTATTATTAATTAAGTATTCTGCTGTTAAAGAATTAAAATCTGAAATAGAAAAAAGTCTGAAACCGGACGAAATTGAAAAAAAAAATTGATAAATGTTTGGAATTCGGAAAAAGTTATTCTTTACAAAACTAGACTTGAGAAGCGTATAAAACAATTACAACCGGAAAGCGATCAAAATCATTCTGCAAATAGTAGTACTTTAAAATTCTTCAGAAGAAAATAGTGTTCGTATTCCTACAGAAATTAATACGGTAAAATTACCTAAACTTTTGATTTCGAAATATCATGGTGATCCCGATAAATATTTAGATTTCATGAACCGGTACGAAAATGCTATGCATAATAATCCGTCATTAAGTGATATTGACAAGTTCAGCTATTTAAAATCGTTATTGAATGGAATCGCAGCGAATGCTATAAGTGGTTTTAGTTTAACTGAAAAGAATTATGCAGCTGCCATTACACTTTTGAAACATGATTTCGGTAATCAGGATATGTTAATTCATGCGCATTTAAATAATTTATTGAATATATCTCCTATTAAGAATATATCTGATATCCATGGATTACGTATTTTATATGATAAATGTGAAACTCAAATTCGCAGTTTAGAAGCTTTAGGGGTCACTCAGAATACATATAGTTGTTTACTTTGTCCGATATTGTTAAAATTGCTTCCCGGTGAATTAACTTTAGAATTTACTCGCATTCAAGACTATCATAAAAAATTAGATGTTCAGAATCTCATAAACTTCCTGCGGAATGAAATTGAATCTCGGGAAAGAGTATTTCGAATACATAAATCAGAATAAACCAAGTAGAAATAAACCGCAAAGAGATATGAGAATATATGGAAGGAATAGGGTTAATGATAAGTACTCGTATAAGCGAAATATAAACAGCAGCTGTTCAAGGGCGCCAGCCAGGCCTGATGTACCTTCCGTTACAGAGTTGTTAACATCAACAGATTATTTATGCGTATTCTATCAGAATCTATATATATATAAGCGAAATACCACTGACTGACTCATCACGATATCTCTAAGACTATGCAACCGATTGACTTGAAATTTGGTACAGTTACTCATTTTGCAATGTAGACGCTCACTAAGAACGGATTTTATGGAATTCTTAACCAAAATGTAGTTATCATCGGTTAATCTTTTCTTACCCATCGGTTATGTCATTTTGGCGACTTTATCGCCAAAAATTACATGACCAACGCCAAACGGAATATATTTTCTTAAATGTATACTGTGTATCGCTACCAATTAAGTTTACTTGCAAGATTTGCGCGTGCGAAATGGAAAAATACCAAATAATTTAATATTGAAGCGCTGATGGATGATTGGCAAGATTTTGGTGAAGAGGCTCTTTTTTGCAAAATATCACCAAATATCTTCCACCGCCAAGTCGAAGCATTTCAATGACCTTGCATTGTGAATTTTAAAAAGCTATACTATGGTAACCCCAGCTGATTTCGGTTTTGCTGAGCAAACGATAATTTTTTATTGTTGTGGAACCTAGGCGTGAGTCTTAAATTTATGAGAAAAGTATTTTATTATTCATAATGATTGATAAACTACATTTGTAAATCTAAACGCAATCTAACGAAGATATTGAAGTTGGCTTTTAACAAATGAATAATAACGGTATGTTATTCATGTTATTAATAAAAAAAAATAAGTAGCTATCAAAATATTTATTTTGATGTACGCATTAATTGTAACCTAACGTAAATATCATGCAAAAGTTTTGTTTCTGTATTTTGATAAATTTTAGTTTTTGTTTTCTAGGAAATAAACATTTTTCATTTTTTAAAATGGCTGGATTTTTTATTGTTTTCAGAATACAGAATTATTTTTAATGCTATGATTTTTAAGAGCTATTCTGTCTATTCAATTGCAGTTCCAGATATGCTGCTACCGTAAGAGTTATCCTTTTGCAAAAAGGATCACGTAATACGGGTGACTTTTTGCTAAAAAATTTTATTATACTTCATTTTTTTGTTAGTATTTTTTGTTGAATTTTAAAATAATTTGATTTAAAAAAGTTAATTTCAGTTATATTTTTTTAACTTGAAAAGTATTTCATTGTAGGTTAATAAAAATTGATTTTTCATATTTACTTTTCAGTTATAGTTCTTAATAATGGATGTTGAATATATTTGGATCGATGGAATACCTACTCCTTTCAAAGTTTTTAAAATTCTTGGCGACGGAGCATGTTTATTTTCGTCTCTGTCTTTGCTGGTGTTCGGTGACATATCGATGGCGTATAAAATGAGAAATATTATTGTTTCTCACGTGTTTGACAACTGGGATCGGTTTAAATGCTACACTCAAATGCTATCTGGCGCCCCTTATAATACTAACGATTTATATTTTACCGAAATGTGTAAACCAAACACGTATGGATCTATTTGCTAAATTATGGCGGCGGCAGAGCTATTTCCCTATCAGTTCGAAGTTTATCAAGGTGGCTGCCTTATTGCTTCTGTTGGGGAAACAATTCACGGGGAAAAAAGATTACGTTTTACGGGAAACTGTAATAGTTGTCATTTTGATGTTTTATTTAAATAGTTGGATTAATAAATAGAAGTAAAGTTAATCCTGGTTTTGATAATGTGAAACAAAATGAAGAAAATGTATCATCTTTAGTGTTTCAGCCTCAAGAAAATGTGTCTGTGTTAGTTTCAAAGACTCAATCAATATCTAACATTGATTTTTCAAGTTCAAGTGAATCAATTATTAATGATGTAATATCTCTTCAACTAAATAAAGGTAAAAGAAATGAAGAAAAAGATTCACAAATTCAATTAGATATAAACAAGTAAGACCAGCTTCTACAAAATATATTCAAAGTCATCCTGAAGAACATAGAGAAGCTGCTTCAAAATATACTAAAAGCCATCCTGAAGTACATAGAGCGTAAGAAAATACTTTTCTAATACCCCCCATGTGAATCAGGCAGCTGTAATTAAATACAATGATAAAAGATCAAAAGTTAATTTAGCTCAATGGACTTCCAAAAATTTGTCTGTTTTTAAATATGAAATATATATTGACTATTCAAATGATAAAATTGTCAGTATCGGAAAACGTTTGCCCTGTTCGAGGTGCCGTGCTTTAAAAGGATAGAAGAACCTCCAGGAATGTGCTGGAGTGGTGGTCAAGTCCTGCTTCCTGTTATTAGATCCTTCCCTGAACCTTTGAATAGTCTTCTTAGCCATAAGGATCAGCTTTCTGAACATTTTATTTCTACAATTCGCAAGTATAATGGATGTTTTCAAATGACGTCATTCGGAGCAAAAGAATTGAAGGAAGGAAATTTTATGCCAACATTTAAAGTCCAGGGCCAGGTATACCAAAGGATAGGTAGCCTATTGGCTGAGCCTCCTCAACAACCTTCTTTTCTTCAGTTTTACTTTCTCTGTGATGATGAACGTGAAAGAAACATTCATTGTGGTATTTTCCCAGATGTTAAGCCAGAATTAGCCAATTACAAAAGGAGCTACATGAACATAACAGGTATATTCACGATTTCAAAGTTGCTGTTGATTCAGTTCCTAAAGACCAAAAGGGGTTAAAGGTTATAATTAATGCCGATAAAAAACCATCTGGAGAACACAAAGGTCGTTTCAATGCTCCAATTTTCTTGATATTTTATGTATAGGTTCCAAAATATAATATTATCGTCTGCCCAGCGAAGCGGGCGGGTATCAGCTAGTAAAAATCATAGAAGCGAAGATTGCAATGTATTGAATGTTATTGAAAGAAAAGAATTTTGCAAACGTCATGGGTTACGTTTTCTTTGCTGAATACCGGGACATCGGTTAATAGATCAAAATGAGAAGAATCCTTTTTCCTGTTCATTTTGCTCTAATATGTATTATATCGCCGCACTTTGTTTTAAAAAGGAAAATAAGAAAACGACTTTGAAATCTTCTAAAACTGATAATACAGCATCAAACCATGTCAGTGTTGAACAAAATAAAATTGATTATACGGTTTCCAATCACATGAACAACGTAGAAAACAAAATATTATTGCAAACTTCTATTAAATTAATTGGAAAATTATAGAGTAAAGTAATTCGCTCTCTTTATGATCCAGGTAGTCAACGATCATTTATTTTAAAAAACTTTCCAAGACAGTTGTCTTTGAATAAAGAAGGCGAGGAAGAATTTTTAATTCATACTTTTGGCTCAAAGGTTCCAACTCGAATAAAATGTGTTAGAGTCCAGGTGAAAATAAGAGATGTTCTTGATAAGGACAAGGTAATAATAGAAGCCTTAGAAATTGATGAAGTAACGAGTACTCCCCTGGAATTTGCTCCTATTGATATAATTAACGAATTAAAAACCAAAAGAATTAATTTATGTGATGTTGATTACGGTTTTTTTTTGGAAACGAAAACATTTCTTTACTTATTGGCGCCGAACATTATTTTAATATAGTAAGTGGAAAAATTATACGTTTGAATCCGAAATTAGATGCAATCGAAAGTAAATTTGGATGACTTTTAATGGAAAAAATAGAAGAAAAAAATTACTCCGATAGCAATGTAACTTCTGTTATGTCATCGATATCCTTTTTTGTAAGTGGATCTAGTATTGAAAATCTCTGGAAATTAGACACATTAGGCGTTCGTGACCCCTTTGAAGTGCAGCCAAGAAAAGAAATGGAAACTTCAGCTTTAAATCATTTTAAGGAAACAGTTATTACTGTAGATAATGAGGGCAGATATGAAGTTCATTTTCCATGGGTCGCTGATCACATCATTTTAAATTCCATTGAAGACATCTGCAAAGAACGTTTGAAATCATCTACTAAGAAATTGCTTCTGAAAAATCAGTTTGATGATTATGAAGCTGTGTTTAATAAATGGATCGAAGATGGAGTCATTGAAGATGTGCCTATAAATGTAACTGAGGGGATGTGTCCTTATCTACCACACAGAGGTGTATTTAAGGAATTATCTACAACGAAAGTTCGTCCCGTGTTTGACACTAGTTGTTGAGGGAAGAATTTATTATCCTTTAATGATTGCTTAGAAAAAGGCCGAAACCTTCTAGAAGAAATGTTCCCTATCTTACTGAGATTCCGAAAAGAAAAAAATAGGCTTTGTGTCTGACATAAAGAAAGCATTTCTTCAGTTATAGATATTCAAGCCCGATTGTGAATTCTTAAGATTCCTTTGGTGGGATAACTTTCAGAAGAAAAGTATCAAAACTTTTAGACACAAGCGACTAGTATTTGATTTAAATTGTAGTCCCTTCATATTAGGAACTGTTCTGGATTATCATCTAGAAAAGAATTACATGGATTTTCCAGAAACTGTTTCTATATTAATGAAGTCTTTCTACGTAGACAATTGTGTCACTTCAGTTTCTAATGAAGATACCTTGTATAGATTTATTGAAGAGTCTAAGCACATATTGGCTACTGCCTGCTTTGAATTAAGAGGGTGGGAGCATACGTCATTGAAAATTGGTCGTGATCCATCTGAACCTATTCCTGTTTTAGGACTATTGTGGAATAAAGATGAAGATAACATTTTCTGTGATACAACTGTATTGAAATGTTCATCCTTCGACTTAACAAGAAGAAGCGTTTTGAGTATAGTTCACAAATTTTTTGATCCTCTTGGTGTTTTAAGTCCCGCAACATTGATTCCTACGTTGTTCTTCCAAAGAAGTTGGAACTTGAAAATTGGATGGGACACAGTCCTGCCTGATGACTATCAGAGAGAATTTTCTTCTTGGTTACGTAATGTAGATTGTTTATTAAATATGAAAATTGCTAGAAGCTTAAATACTGACAAAATTCATGGACTAAGTTTACATGTTTTTTTGTGATGCGAACAAAAATGCTTATAGTGCTGTGATATTTCTTCGAAAAATGGAAAAGGATACTATTTCGGCGTCATTTGTGTGCGAAGAGTCGAGTAGCCCCCCTTTGTAAAACTACTATTCCAAGATTGGAACTATTAGCTTGTTGGATAGAAGCACGTCTTTCAACTGTTGTGATTAAAGCATTAGGCTTAGAAAATATTCCAGTTTTCTATTGGATTGACTCTTCAACAGCACTTTATTGGATTGAAATAAATGAAAATTGGGGTGTGTTTGTAAAGAACCGAGTACAAGAAATTAAATCATTGACATCTAACGGAACCTGGAAGCATGTCCCAGGAAACTTAAATGCAGCAGATCTACCATCCCGAGGAAGTTCTATAAGTGCATTGGTCAAATCGAGATGGTGAGAAAAATTAATCCAAACCGTGAAAAAATTGCTTAGAAGAGTTCTTGGAAAATCCTGTTTAACATTTGAAGAAATGTCAACCATTCTTTGCGATGTAGAGGCGGTCATAAATTCTCGGCCTCTGACCTATACATCAGAGGATCCTTCTGATTTTGAATCTTTAACACCTTCATTATTTATCCAGGATATTAAGACTGTTGGAGTTTCTGATATCAACAATTTAGACAAAATAAACCTGACTAAGAGATGGAGATATCACCAGAGATTAAGAGAACAGTTCCGGAAAAGATTCCGAGATGAATATCTTGGAATTTTAGTGCAAAGGCCTTTGAAAAGAAAATTAATGAGACCTATAGAAATCACCGACATCGTTCTTGTAGGGTAAGATAATTTAAAGAGATCCGATTGGCTAATTGGTCGTGTTATAGATACTTGTCCCGGAAAAGACAACCAGGTACGCGTAGTGAAAGTGAAAAACGAAAGCAAGAGAGTTGACCCGACCAGTCAAAAAACTGTATCCTCTTGAACTTTCTTCGTATACTTAAACTCATTTAAAGTATTTGTGTTTTATAAATTCAACATTAAATTTAATCTGTATCTTAAATATTTTTGAATTATAAATAACTGATTAATTTGATTTAATGTTAGATTTGCAGTATTTTGAGTTATGTGATAATTGTAAGGTATTTTGATTTTTTAAGAAAAATCAAAAGGTGGGAGAATGTCGCGAGCGCTCAATTATTTTTGTATAGTTTGTTAAACCGCGATTTGCAACGCCAGTCGAATTCGGAGAAAGAAAACAGAACTTGAGAACATGGCGATGCTGCGAATGCGTCGAATTCGAACTGCTATCTAGAAGGATAATTTCCCCCACCTTCTGATTTGAGGAAATATATTTTATTTTGCCGAATTTTAAGTTTACATTTAAATTCTAGGAATGGGAATTATACTTCTCAACGGAATCATTTACGGTCATAGAGAAAATTCAATTTAATGACAATTATTTACCATTGAAAGATGAGAAGCATGCACAAGGGTACATCACATTCTGTATACAAGTAGTGGGTCCTGTTTTCTTGGGTCTTTGTGCTACATTTCCTACATCATCTGTAGTTGGAAACCATCTATTGCATATGATTTCCTACACTGGCTAAGCGCTCATCATCCGGGACCGCACGCTTCTTCGCTTGGAAGCTAGCAAGAAGCCCTTTCTTTTTTCTTGAGGAATATTCGTCTATAAGCTGAATAACTAATGCTATACGGAATGTTAACTTGTCTAAACTTCTGCTCCTTTTGTTCACTTGCCACAGTACAAAACTTTTTTCAATTTCAAGATCAATAAGAAAAAAATACTAGCCCATCATTTTACAGATCTTCCGATTTGGTATTTTTCTTTTCTTTGATCGAAGTGATCAACCCCTCCCATGGTATCATTATATACAGCGACAGCTTTTAGTTTAGGTTAGTTTTTATAACGTCGTACTAGAAGCAACACGAGGGCTATTGGCGACAGACCTCGTAATTTTGAACCTCCGTCAAGTGACGAGGACGACACCTGAGCTAACACTCCCCTCTCCTAACTTCCACACCACGCCAACAGGAGGACTTTGGTCCCCGACAGATTTAACGTGCATCAGAGTGGCAGCTTTTATGTAAGGTACTTCTGCTTTATTACCATCTTTTTTTGCCCGATTTTCATATGTCATAATCGCTGGATTATGTTCAGTAGTAAAAAAAATAACAACCTTATTGTCCATCCACTTTATTGCAGCACACACCTTCCTTAGTTAGGGACAATGATTCATCTCTCTTTAGTTTGTCATTAGATTTCAGAATTCAGTAAAATTAAATGTTGAAAGGTAAAATTTGCTTATTTTTTTAGATAGAAACTCAGAAAGTGCGTGAACAACGTCTACGATATTAAATCATTGTATTCTGAAATGTATTGACGTTCTTTGATACTTTTAGTAAAGTCTTTTTGCACAGTCAGCAGTCATTTCGGTTTCTTAAAATAGTCATCCATAATTTTTATATTCATCGTTATGTGTATATAAAATATTTACTTTTTTTTTAATCGTTAAAATGGTAGAATTTTTATTTTTAATTTTTATAAATTTTTATCTGTTCATTAATATAACATTCTTATTTTTAAATATGTTTTTTTTTTTAAATTCAGTGTATAGCTGAAACATTTTTCTGTAATATTTCTAATTTTGAAAACCATTTCATAGATACAAATGTATTGCATTAAAATATTTTGAGTAAATTTTTAGATTGTATTTAAAATTAACAGACATAAAATGTATCGTATATAAAAAATTACTGATATTATCTTTTGATTTTCACAAGATTTACATGGGGTCTAAATTGTAAACAATTTCTTGTAATGGCAATTTTTTGGGAGCAACAAAATATCTTAAAAATAATTTAATAGATAAGTGATCTAAAAATCTAGAAGAGCATTGAAAAACACAAAGAAAATAGTTAATGTATCATTAATTTGCTATTAGAATATAAATCGCATTTTTCGATCTTGTTCTAAAGCTTTCTCAATAGTCAGAAAATGACTATAATTCTAAACACAAATTATTTTCCTGATGTTTTGATTTATCTTATGTTAAGCCTATGCCCGTGTTCAATCACAACTTCAATAAAATGACTCAAAACAATGTATAATATAGTTTTAAATAAAGTATCACCTTTACTGCTGTACAATAAGTTGTATTTTTGAAATTCTTAAGAATATCGTTAATATTTATGACTTATCTAAAAAAAAAAAACCGCTTTACATTCGGCAATATTGCAAGATAAACGAAAATCATTGTTCGTAGAATTCATAATTTATGAGAAAACTTTACTTATGTTTTCATGGGCTTGTTCCATTAAACATAAAAGCAACGATAACGGAAAAATAATCCTAACTTTTTAGATGTAAGTTGCATTACACAGTTTAAAAAATGAATGGAGAAAAAACTTCAAGATGCAACGAATTAGAATTTTACACGGAATGGAAATATTTTGAGTTGTTAAAACATTTATTTGAACATCATTGCTTTTACAAGAATTTAATCATGATTGCAATGCTTTTTTTGTCATTAAGTTTAGAAACTGAAGCTGTTTGGAGGACACACTTATCTTCCTTTCGATGGACTGAATATAAAGTTCCTTGCTGTTTAGAATTGACAGATCATTTCCAGACTGTATTTTAGAATAATGAAAATTTACAACTACTTTTTCGGTATTCAGTTTTGTTTCCGAGTACAAGTATCTAAATTTTCTCTCAAGGACTAACTCCAAATCGCAAGTGATATATTTGTTTTGCTCTGTGTGATGCAAATTAATTCGAAGTAACAAAATATTTTTAAGTTATAAGGTAAATACTGGAGGAGCTTCAGTTTGTATTCGACGTAAATATTTGCTACGAATCAAGTAAGAATGTTACGTGATTAAATTATTCAGCTGATTTTTAAAAGAAAAAAACTATACTCTTTTGACTTTCATCAGCAAAGAATCACAACTATTTACCTCAATTTTGTGTGTTGCACTGTGAAAAAAGTGTTTCATCTTTACAAATTTTCCTGAAGTTTATTTTTAGTGTTCGTCTACGTCAACAAAACATTTTTTCATGAACTTTCTCAATTTTGTTGTTTGATATGATCTAAGCAATTTCCTTGGTCTGATCCAAGTAATCATTCGTTAAAAGAAACATCTGTCAGCATTCTAGAAAACCATTTTTGAACAGATATTTACTTCAGTTATCATCCAAATGAACTGAAGTTTTCAATATTTCATCAGAATTTGAAAAATCGAATCTTTTAATATTGCTGAAAAATGAAACTTACTAAGGAAGATTTATATACGAAATTTATTACCATACAAATATAGCCTTAAATAGCAGGAGTTTTACGTGACATTTGTAGTCACTTGCATTAATTCACAGCTGAATAAAAGTGAATTTTTAAAAAAGAAAACAATATAATGGTACAAATATTTTATCTTAAAGATATTTTCTTTCGTCAAAAATTCTAAGGTAATGTTCATTTACCTTGTAAAAATTCTTCTACGAAAATGCTTGATTGAAAACTAAAAGAAAGGATAAAAAAAAAAAACTTAAAACAAATTTAGAAGCCACTGTATTAAAAAAAGAATACATTTGTTACAACTTACTGCAATGATTGTGCAAAATATTCCCCCATGAAATCCAATTTTCTGGGCATTTACCTGAATTTTTTTTATAAATTACTTTTAATCTTCTTTGCTGTCCAATAATCTTCATTAATGAAAAGAATTCATGTAACAAAATTATTATTTTCTTTGGAACTTATGCAGATGTTTTGAACCTTTCACTAAGAATTCTAATTTTGATTCCAGGCTAGAACTAATGAAGTTTCCTTCTCTTCTGAAGGTGGCCGTTGTGCCCATGAAGAACATATTTGAAGTCAACAGAAACGAAAACGGTGTTCTTGAAGTGGGAGGAATTGAAGGAAACCTTCTTAAAGTTCTTTCACGTGCTTTAAGTTTCAAGTACGAAATATATGTCGGGAACGAGTGGGGGGTTCAAAGCAAAGATGGTAACTGGTCTGGTATAATAGGAATGCTTCACAGGAAAGAAGTGGATATAGGATTCTCAGTTGCAATTACAGAAGACCGCTGGAATATTATTCAGTACAGTAGAGCATACGGCAGAGAAGATGTATCTTTTATCGTCAGCAAACCAATATCATCAAACGCTAACTTCTCGTTTTTGGATCCCTTCGAACCAAATGTTTGGATCTTCAGCACTACGTGCCTTATAGTTACCTCAATTGTACTCTCTGCGATGCACAAGACCATAAGACTTTTTTTCAAAATGTTTTTCAACTTACTGGGATCTTTGATGAAACAACCGGTTTCCGGTATCAAACCTTGTATCCTGCTAGCATGCTGGCATTTCTTGTCAACTGTGATAGCACTTAGCTATTCCGCCTTGCTATTGTCGTTCTTAACCTTGCCTCCGAATGTGCCAATCATTCGAAATTTCAAAGAACTTTCAGAGGTGGTACGCCAAGATAAATATCGATGTTTCATCGAGAGAGGCAGTGTTCTTAAACGTCTGCTTCGCGATTCTAATCAGGAACAATATCGATTGTTATTTGAAAGCATCGATAGAAATGACTGGACTCTTAAAAGATCTGATGATGTTTACCAGAAAGGCCTAGGGACGAATGTCGCTTTTATTGGTTATCGGACAATTTTAAATGCGCTGAAAGCAATGTGGGGTAAAGAAGCATACGAAGTATCCGATGATGTATTTCTGTCTACCATCATCGGAATCGCTGCTCGGAAAGATTTTTGCTGCGTCCATCCTTTAAATAAAGTACTAGCTAGAGTTGAAGCCTCTCATTTGTGGAATAAATTGATGGAGGATGTATTTCTTAAGATAAGTACAGCTACGGAAAGCTCTAATGAATATCAAACCCATGGCCCAATAAAATATGAAAGCATAAAAGATTTGATGATCATTTTAGTATCAGGTTACTTAATAGCTTCTGTTGTTTTTCTGGGGGAAATTACTTACTTTAATGTAAATAAGAAAAGAAAACGATTTTAATTACCGTGTATTTCGGCTGGTAAGACAACCTTCAAATAAGACGAGGTATACATTTTTGCCGAAGTTTTATAGTTTTAGCCAATATTTGTTCTTCAAGACACTCTTCAAAGTATCAACGGCCTACGAATTTAGTGTATGTTAGCGATTATCATCTTGAACAAATTTTATTTTCTTGCACCTGGCATCATTGCTTATAAAAGCACATGGCGAATCACGAAATCTTATGTACCTCTAACACTTTTATTGACCGCGGTTGCCTAATGGTCATAGTCACGAACTCAAGATAGGTGTTGTTTCGTCGAGTTGTGGATTCGAGTTCTGATGTCATTAGAGACCCGCTTGTAGCAGGGTTTATGCACGTTAAATCTATCGAGGTTCCAAGTCCTCCCATTCGCATGGTGGGGACGCTGGAAGAGGGTCTTCGTGCCGGCCTCTTCACTTGACCAAGGTTCAAAATCACGAGGTCCTTCGCCAGTTGCTTTCGTAATGCTTTTAACTGCGACGTTTATATACAATCAATTTTACAAATTCGATTTCTTGCATCTGGCAGCCCTTCCTATAAAAGCACATGCCAAATCACGAGCTTTCATGTACTTCTAACAAGTACCTCTGACAAATCTTTTCAAAAAGTGCGGGATTCCTTATGCTATGGATGGCACTGAAGCCTAATTGTTATGGGATATTGATGACAAAGCGGAAATCAATTCGCTACGTACAGAATGGGACCCATGTGACGAGTTTCTCAACGACGAAAGTGAGGATGTACTTGATGACTTGTTAGTCTTAGATGATGCATGTTAGGATTTCGCAGGAGATTTTAAATACATTGCAGAGTGATTTGTTTTACTTCATAATGATTTTAATTTATATACTTCAATCTTATTTTCTTCTGTATCTGTTTCCGGATCACCCCGGATTTTAGGGGCCATTTTTTATGATTCAACTATCGACTTATCTACAAAAATATGCGGTAACTAAATTTATTATTTTTTTTGTTTGTAAAAGTTTCAATTAAGTTTAAAGAATTTCAAATACATGTCACATAAGCCAATATTACTTTAATCTTAGTGAAAAACTTTGGTGATTATTAACTCCCTGTTAAGAATTATGTCATATAGCGATAGGTAGATTATATAAAGGTAACTTGTGTAATTATTACATTATATTTTAAAATGTAATGAAAATAAAGAAATAAAAAGTACAGTGTCTAAGACATTATTATTTAGAAGCAGTTCTTGATCTCTGAAAAAATAGCGACAGTGGTAGTAGTAATGAAATTAGACTCAAGTGTTAAGAAGTTGGAAACTATGATCTAAAATACTAAATAATAATTCAATCTAAAATGTTTATGAATATTGGAAGCGAATAAATTTACATTTTGATACCGAATGTTGAATAAATACAAGATTTAAAACTGAAGCTGACATTTGTTTCTTTTCTTTTTTATTTTATTTTTGGTATTTGTAAAATTTTTGTTTGTAGTTAGAGGTATTTTACAGATATTTATAGAGGCGTTGCATTTGTACAACGATCGGTCTAAGCGTATACATAAAGCCCATTGCACACACACACACACACACACACACACACACACACACACACACACACACACACACACACACACACACACACCGCACACACACACACACACACACACACACACACACACACACATGGTATTTACAAAATAATCATTCGGATTTAAGATGATATAGCTGTAAAAATATCCATAGAACTTTTCAGTAACAATAGGTGGAAGAAGAAGCAGATTCCATATTTTTATTTCCATTCTCTTACTTTTCGGTATGAGTCACTAAATGTGGGGGAACTCAATTCCACGCTGAAGGAAACAGGAAAGAAATGGCGTGTTTCCTGCGTTGCAAGCCTGAAAATAGTGACAAACGACCGGAAAACATTTTGTGTTTTCGAATAAACGAAATCTTTGTAACTTGTTTCCGTGGGAAAAAAAAAAAAGGAAAATTTGTAAATTTTCTTCTTAAAATATGGATCCCATACTCCAGGCCAACAGAGCATTTTGTTTTGGTTAAAGGACAATGGCTGTGTAAAAAAACGAATACTGATATAGACCAAGTATTTCATTGATGTAGTGGATAGAGTATGAAACTGTTTTGAATTTAATTCACCGAAATCAATACGTCTCGCTTGAAGTTGATCTTGAAAGTATTCCATAACTAACTGTTTGAAAGATTATAAGTCTGTGATTACGCCCGAAACCGAACATCTCCAGGGAAGAATAGGACTAACGTAAAGATAACAGTTGTGTAACGAAATGAGGACATATAGAACATTTCTATCTAACTGTTTGTAAACAGCATTGAAAAGTTTTCTTTTTTATGAGGTATTGTTCATTTTAATATTAGCAATATTTTTTAAAATTTCGTATATTTAAGCCCAATGATTATTTTGTAATCACACATCCTGTATTTCATTAAATCTTAAATGAAGATACATAATTTATTCATAAACTGCATTGGCTTGAGGACAGTATTTTTTTTTTCTCTAGAAATAACAAATAACTTGAAAAAAAAATTTTTTTTTCTTCAAAAAATAGAATTATACGAAAGGAATATTAATTAGCATAAAGTAAGCGTATTTCCAAGCCCCAGATTCCACAGAAGCAATTAATACATATAAAAAAGAAAATACCTGCTTCAAATTCTTAATGCATTTTTTTTTGTTTTCACTACAAAAACATTCTAAAGTGCAAAATATATGCCACTATAAACAACAAAAAGTATAAAAACACACGATTCGGCCATAAAAAACAATTACTAAATTAAATATTCAAATAAGAGAAAAATAGACAATAATTCTTGAAGTAGCCAATAATTTTCTGTAGGGATATAAAAATAAACGCAGACGATAAAATATTAGTGAATATATATCTTAGGAATATAAATTATACCTCAACCAAGCCAAATTGGCTTATAATAATCATAATGTATTATAATATCAGTGTTTTGAACCTAACATCATGTATGCTTTATTTTATGCCCTCACATTTTTGTTGACGTCATATTCTCAAAACAACGACATCTTAGCACATATTAAAAAAAAAAAATCTACGTTTTGTTTTCCTCGTAAGTATATTAAAACAGAGGATCAATTATTTTCATCTAAAACTGCACTTCTAATATCAAATGAGATTCTATTTTTAAATTCCTACTATTAGCTCATACTCTCCTTATATATATCTTGTTCAAATTTTCAATCGTTAATGGAATACTTTTTATTCATCCACTCAAGTTCAAATACATTTCTTAAAACTTGTAGTGGATGACACTCGATGTTAGTACAGTTTTTTTCAAATATTAATTCATTTAATTAAATTTAATTGGTGAAAATGCAGTTGAGCACAACCACTTGGAGCGATTTCAAAAATTGCCAAACTTGGCGATTTTTTTTTTTTTTGACTGAACGTTAAGTACGCGAAGCGGACCATGGTAGCCACATTTGGCAAAATACCACCAAATAATTCCTGTCGCCAAGGAAGGTTGGGCTAAACTGCATTCCAATCTTTTAATTTACCGGATGAATTAATAAACAAGCCAATGCTTCTACTATGTCGTTTGTCTTGCAATGGCAAAGTTAGTAGAGCGTCGGCGTAGCATCTTCATGCCTTCGGATCGAATCTCGTCGTAGCAAAAAAAATTTTATTTGATTTTCATATAATTAATTTTAGTTTTATATGGGAGGAAAAAAAATTCTCTTATATAAGGTATTTAGCAGGATATAAATTTAGGAATAAATACCGTCAGGGACGAAGCTTGTAGATC
Source organism: Nephila pilipes (assembly GCA_019974015.1). NCBI lineage: Eukaryota > Metazoa > Arthropoda > Arachnida > Araneae > Nephilidae > Nephila > Nephila pilipes. The sequence continues at coordinate 16,370 of BMAW01096069.1, forward strand.
GCTGGAAAAAAAATTTCTCACTTAATATTATGATTGTGTCATACGGATATACATATTTATATTAATTGTAATTATTTAATAAAAAGTAAGTAAAATAAAATTTTTCTTTGTTGACCTAAGTAGAAATTGACTTAATTTTTTTTATATTACTTGTTCTTCTAGAGTCTTAACTGTTGTTTCATTTATGGCTTTCCCTAAAATTTGAAATTTAGTTGTCAGAATGTATATCATCACTTGAATAATTCTCATTATAATACACAAATTTATTTCTGGCTGGGTTTGGTTGTCAGAGCATAATTCAAGTCATGAAAATGTATTAAAACAATGATTATGTGTGACAAATTTATTGTATTTTTCACAAACATTCTAAGTGGTAGTTAAAGTAAAAATGATGAATGTTATAATAAGTCAAGAATCTCCTCTTTTTGAATAAATTTTAATTTAACAATTGAAATCGTTTTTTTCTTTCATTTTTGTTTTTTTATGTGTTTCATTTCTTTTTATAACATTTCCTAACTGTTAAAGGTAACTTCAATTTTAGTAAATTATAAGCATACATTTTGACTTTGTCAGCATTTTTTATTATGTTTACAACATACCTTTAACATTTATGATATTATGATAATATTCTGACGTCATTCAATTGCATTTTATCTTCTTTACATAACTGATACCACTATTGTCCTAACTGGAATAAGAAAATCACACACACACACACACACATATATATATATATATAAATATAAATAAATAAAGTGTTGTGAATAGTAGAATTTTTAAAGGTGACCATTTCTATGATTTGATCTAATCTTTAATGTATCGACGCATTTCTAATATTCTTATCCTTCCATAAAGTCCTCTTTTTCTGAAAACAAGACGAAATAAGAGTTTTCAGCAAAAGAGAACAAATCACTATAACTATTTTTTAACAAAAAAAAGCACTAATATTGTAAAGGTTCTCCCAGATATTGTCTTCAACTACCAATCTGGGAATCTTTATGACGTTATTTGATTTGAGAACATTAGACTTGTGGATAAACCGTGACTTATGTAAATTAGCATTGCTATATATTGAAGTGTAGTGAATAGGAAATACATCGGGTAGTTC
>BMAW01096079.1:0-22179 GCA_019974015.1 Nephila pilipes
TTGAAATTGGATATATATATATCTTTTGAAATTGGATATATATATATATATTGGATATATCTGGAATATTATCATTTTCTTATGTGTGATCATTCAATGATTAAATTAGGTTATTACTCTTAATTTTATGAATTTAAATTTTAAAAGATTTGTATCATAAATAAAGCTTTAAGACACCTATAGCCATTTTTAACCAGTGTAATGGGCTTAATTCGGAATTCTAGAGCGAACTGAAAACAAACGTTTAAAACTGAATGCAATTCGATGATTTCCGCCAATGAGAGAACTAGGTCGCTACGACATGGATGATTAATTGTGACGTTAATGCTGGTTCAGCGAAAAGATATAACGTAACTCAATGTACCATGATTGTTCGTGAAAACATCTAGTATAGGGATTTCCAATATTTCTCTGATGTCTTAATAAATGGCATTAGAAAAAAAAATTGAGAAATTCTTGTTAGAATTTAGTTTTTTTAAATCTAATTGTAAATTCAAAGAATAATGTATCTCGAGTGTATATAATAAATTAAATATGAAATAAAATTAAGTAAAGTATGGGATTTCCTTGATAATTAGTGAGATGATAAAAAAAGAAAAATATTTTGAAAACTAACATTCCAGTCTGTACAGCTATATAAAGTATCGTTATATAATGCAATTTTTCTTTTCTAGTATTCGGTTGAATTGAGGAAATGTAAGGGCCTTATTTTAAAGTATTTGCGACTGGGAGTATTGAGATTCCGGTTGAAACTTTTTATTTTGAAATCGAATTCTCGTTATTTTCTGTTCAGTTATTTCGAAACTTCAAAATTCTGGAGCTATGATATTATTGTAAAACCAATTTGGAGTTTTTGAACTGCCTGCATAACTGAATTTCAACATAATATGGAAACTTGTTTTTCATCACTAAAGCTCTTAAAATTAAATTTTTTTATGAAAATATATTACGATAAATCTAGTCACAAGAATAAAATCTCCTTAGCATACAAGTTGGAAAACATTGATCCAAAAATTTGATATTAAACCACAAGCATCAATAACGGTACAACTGGAGCGCTTAGATCATTTAATTTTTTATTCGAATATGCAAAAGCACAAGATTATATTAGTTTTTAAGTAAAGCAACAGCATTTATCTGTAACAAAATGTATGTCATTTTAATTCAGCCTGTTTAATTAATTCATTATAAGTGTAGTGCAAATAAGAATATTTTGATGCACGTTTGGGAAATACTACAGGAAGATTATAGTTCATTTATTAACTATAACTGTAATTCAATCTCTAAGAATTCTACAAAGTTCTTAACAGAGAGAGAGAGAGAGATTTCGAAAATTCTAAAAAATACCAATTATGGAAAATTTCAAGAATATTCCAATAAAAATTGCTGATACAAAAAATACTTCATATACCTTGATTATATATAATATAGTACGTTTCTAAAGATAGGTTCTTAAATATTATTTTAAAGCAAACTTTTCTTAACATTTTCAAAACAATTAGAACGATATTACTAAATGCATACTAAGAAAATATAAAAAAAAATTTAATCTCTTACTTAAAATAGATTATAAAATTGATGCACACATAATGAAGTTACTTTCTTCAGCTTTTGACTACCTAAAATTATCTAAAATATCTGATTATTTCATGATAGTAAGAAACTCTCCATTTTTACGGAATGGAAAAATCGTTTCTCTGAGGAAAAGTTAAAAGAATAATTATTAGCTTAAGCTATTAAAAATTAATTTAGGGAGAAATATGTTCAACACACAAATAAATATGGCATGCTGATTATCAGTACGGGACATATATGGTTAAGGTTTTTATTACATTTAATTTATGTTGTACAAAACAAGTAATGTGATTCCTTTTTGGTACACAAAAGAACAATTAGATGTCATATATTAGCTTCGAACTGGTAGAATATTTATAGAAAATTAGTATTTAAAGGTAATATTATACACTGAGAGAGAGAGAGAGAGAGAGAGAGAGAGAGAGAGAGAGAGAGAGAGAGAGATTTTAAACTAAGGAAATATTAAGCATCCCTTTTACGATTTTAATGTATTTCAAGGTTTCATAATAAATGACTCATAGAAAAAAAGGATCCACTTAGTAAATAGACGCTAAAAATTAGTTTGAAAATAAGACAATTTATTTAATAAATTGATCATCACATAGTTTTAAGTATTATAATTAACTGCATCAGGTTTATAGAATTTTACTTTCCAGAATCTCATTAAAATTCACAATATGAATTCACCGAGTAAAAAATATATAAGGAGTTAATAATTTGCATTATAAGTTATTCAAATCGGATTATTTTTTTAAATTTACACATAGTTTTATTGTGCGGGTAAGAAAGTGGAACTTTTCCAGAATAGTTTATCTTGTTTGCATTTCAAGTAATTTCTTGTATTTGCTTATAATATAAATGAAGCAATTTGAAGAGACTCAGAACTTCTTTTTGACCATTTTTATTTTCATCTTAAGAATTTTTGCGTATTTCATATGAAGTATAATTAACAATTATTATTGAGCAAACTAATTGTATCATAAGAAACAAAAATTAATTTGACAGGATTTTTAAAATGTAAATTATTAAAAAAACTTTTCCTCTCTTAGTTATCAATATTTTGGCACCGAATTTTTTTATATTCATGAGAATTAAAATTCAAGTACATAGATAGAGATTTTGGATTAATTAATGAGTGTCTTAGAAAAATGTGGAAAAGTATACAAATATTTAAAGAAAATGGTTTCTACAGCATTTTCCTTTTTAATATTTTTGCTTTTTGAGGCATGATTTTTTACAAAAAAATCAAGCTAAAAAATGCAATTTAAAGATTATAATTTTCTTTAGAAATATAAAAATCGCTTCTGATTTTATAATAATTATTAAATGTACTATTTTCATACATTTACCTACAAATTCATTCTTATTAAATTCGATTTAAAGAAATTATATTCATATCCTAAAGAACTATTAACTAAAAATAAGGCATATCTTTAGCTGACGTTGATGTGTAAACAAACCTATACAAAACATATTTAAAATTAATTGAAATTGATAAGATATTTTAAATGGAGATTCATAAAATGTATAATATAAAATTAATAATGAATGTTCAACAAAATTAGCTTATTATTTAATTCAATAACTTCTATAATTTAAGGCAATATGTTTCATCAAAGTTGTACTATTTTTTCAATAAGGATTTAGTTCGAAAATTGTCTGCTCCATAAATAAATCTTTATTGCTTTTTATGTAACAGTTTTTAAAAAAATTGCTTTTTGTGTAAGACTTACAGCCGTTTGTTACTGGTTATTACAGTTGTGAATTTATTCAAAAATCCTTTTACGACGTTTATATTGATCAGATTGCTTGAAAACTTTTCTAGGTTATTTTAGAGTTGCCAAAGTACATCTTAAGTAAGCAGTCTGAAAATAGATATTAATCGATTTTTGACTTTTGAAAGGTGACGATTTCTCTCGACCAGAAAAAATAACAGTCATTCAATACGGATACATTTTTTGAAGTATGAAACCTTTTTCCGATTGATTTTATTTACAAACAAAAGCTATATTTCTAATTTATTCATTACATTAAACTGTTAGTGAATTAACACACATACATACACACACACACACGTACGTGTTTGAGGGTCTATTCAACAATCAACTATGATTGTTCATTAAATATTGATTAAATTTTTCTGGAAAACAACTGAAATTTATATTGATGCTCATTTGTGCAATCTAAGTGTTGTTCATAAATTTGGATATTATGTACTGGATAAGTTCACTAAATGGTTCCGTGAAAGTATAAATCGAAAATGTTTAACAGTAAAATCCTATTACAAAAATGAATATGGAAGATACATAAAAATGAAATATAGCAAAAATAATTCATTTAATTTGACAAAAAATATTTCTCTTTTATGAATTTCGTTAACTTATATAATGAGATTTTCATCAGAAAGTTTTCCTGAAAAACGTTTGCTATAAAAATCTTGTTAAATACCTATGAACAATTTGCATATGAGCTAATTTTAAGATTGATTGATATTTTTCCATTTCGCCGGCTCAAATCTCACCAAGCAGGCTTTATTGGCGACAACACAGAATATACGCATATTCCGTTTGGCGTCAGTTGTATCATTTAAATTGAAGTACATAAAAAGTAACCCAGCATTAAAATTATCAGATAAAATTCATGCCATCTGATTTATTTTCTCACCACAACAAATAAAATAAAAAAAGAAACAGCTTATTAAAGGATTAAGTATGTATAACTTTTCCAAAAATATAATATCTATTTCTACAAATTCAATTTTCGAAGGAATTGTAAAACTTCAAAAAGAATCAACTGATTACAAAAATCAAAAATTTAAAATTAAAAATATATATATATATTTAACCTCAATAAACATTAAAATCTACTATCGATAACTTAAAGAAGCTCCTTTTATTTCAGAATATGAAATCATACAATATCTCAAGAAAATGTCAAGCATTTATTTTCACATTTATATGGCCCATTACATAAATAACACTTAAAATATTAAATGTATTATCTCTGAAAGGTTTCCCCAAGAATCATCAATTTCACCAATCTCTCAGAAGTTTAATCTCTCAGAATAATCAAATTCTCAGAATCTATCAGAATAGTCAAATTCTGAATTTAAACAATGATATTTTCTTTCTATTTGTTTTCAGGAATGATTTGGGTATGATCATATTCGGATGCATAAGAAGAAAAGAAAAACAAGGAAATAAAAACATCCAATTCTTATTTCTAAATCATGATAATTATAAACCTGAAAAGTTCTCTATAAGAATCAATAGCAGTCGTTTTCAGTAGGAGGGGAATAAATAAATATAAAAGACTTGGTGCCATAACATTTAACATGATTGCAATTTTTAAATTGAGCAATTAAACCATTAGAATTTTTAATCATGTCAGGTACTCAGAGAAATTATAATCGACAATAAATTTATCTGTACACAAAATACTCTAAGCTTTAGTACCTTACTTCAACAGAACATCTGGTAATAATCTGAGGATAAATATATATTAAAAATCTAATACAGACTGTTATAGAAAGTACAACAAAATCGAGTATTATTGGAGTGTGGGGATGGAATTCAACAATGTATCATGTAAACAAACTAAAACCAATTCAAAGAGATATGTTTATTAAAAAAAATAATAAGGCGTAAATTCTGAAACCTGATCTAAAAGACACTTTAAATGTAATATTGAGTTTCTTTCCACTCATTATAATTTTTCAAAAACTCTGTGTACAATTTCAACTTCGAAAAAGACATAACAATAATTATTCGTGTGACCAAGTTACTATCAAATACCTAATATCAAACATACGTATTGTTCAACAAACATGGATTCTCCTTATCATTTTTAAATAATTTAAATTTAAAAGTACTCCTTACTGACCTTGACTGTTACATACTCAATCTTCTACGTCTTTAATAGTTCCTATAACATAGAACTTACCTTTGCGATGCTAACAATGGCTTAGAAATAGAATGAGTAACATATTCTGTACTTATAGACCCACAAAGAGTCATGGTGATTTTTGATAACTCACCATTTAAGCTTGCCGTCACTCTACCACAGTGAAAACGAGTCGGCCATTCTGGCAAAGCCAGCCGGCTGAAGTGGATGAAAACGAATTAAACTAAAGTCCTTCCGCTACCATTATTTAACGTAGCACTGTAAAACAAGTAGAGAGAGATGAATCGCCGAGGAAGTTACTTGGTTCTCTCCTCTTTTTTCCGACTTTCTTCTTCATTATCATTGCTTTAGTTGATCAAGCTGAAAGTTTATATATACTATGTGTGTGTTTTCTTTCTTTAAAAATTCTTTTAAATGTTTTTAATAAAACATTATTATTGTTGGAGCGTGTTTTCAGTCTTTTTGCGCAAAGTTTAATTGCCATCTGATTGGGAGTCCCCCCGTTGGGTCTTCAAACTACAGAATCAATCAAAACCTGCTAAGGATATCTGATAAGCTCCAGTTATCTATCCTTATCATAATTTAATCCATGGAAGTTAGATAATTTATTTAATTGATTAAAATGTATTAATCAGCATATCTTTTTCGGGAACCTCCTTGGCGATTCATTTCTCCATGTTTGCTTTTCATTGTTACCTTAAACAGTGGTAGCAGAAGAACTTGAGTTCACTTCGACTTCAGTCTACTTCAGCTGGCTTGCTTTGCCAGAATGGCCGGCTTGTTCTCACAGTGGTAATGTGACAACAAGCGTGACAGGTGAACTATCTAGAGTCTGCACAAAATACAAGTAAATAAGTTTTGTACATTTAGAGAAATGAAAATTCTCAATAATATGTATAAAAAGTTTCAGTGTGATAAATATATTGAAATTTATCTTATCAAACATATTGACTTCATTTACGAATTTATTTTTTTCAGCTAATAGAAAAGCAAAGCCAGAATAAATTTATCGTTGACGTTTTCATTCTGAGAGAGAATTATTGTACTTTGTTCAATGAGCTCAGAATTTTATTTTCGTTGTAAGATGAAATTACATATCGGAAGTTGTATTCCGTTAAGAATTAGATATTAAAATTTTGCAAAGTAAGCAATTTTTCCAATAGAAAGTTCCATTTATATCAGAGCAATTTATCCTCATGTAGCATGTGAGGTCAATATTTGAACAAATGCTTACATGTATACTTTATTGAAGACTAGTACATGTTACATCAAAGTCATGTGGCTACTTAAGGCTCCCATCTACCGACCATGTCGTGAATGTAGTGTTAATTCTATGGAATTTTTAAATCCGTTTTCAAATCTTAACTATTTATCTATATGAATGTAAAAAAATGCATCCGAAAGAGCGAAAAATAATAAAGATTTCAACGAAATAACATTTTGATTTTGATTTTTAAAAATATTTTTACTCCTATTTTAATGATTCGTTTGATTAGTTTTCCGGTCTTTAAAAAGGTTCTAAAATATTTTCGAAAATAGGTTGGAACATGCGATTCCTCAGAAACTTTCGTTAGCTTTTGCTCTTTCGGATGTACTTTTTTGTATTTAAATACATAAAATAGAATAGGTTTGAGGATAGTAAGTAGACATTCCACGTGATTAACATTATGTTTACGAAATCAAAATGGAGGATGGACGGGATCCTTAATCCTTATTCTAAATTCTTTTTTCTTGCCACACTTTATTTTAAAATACGTTTTAGGAAAAGAAGTACATTAAAAGGAAACGATATAAATCTTAATCAGACTGTAACAGGATAATGTATAGTTTCTGAATATTTTATTAATCAAATAAATTTTTTTGATACATTTGAATGAATTAATTTATAATTTAACTAGAATGCATAGATAAAGAATAAAAAAGAAGCATTTATTTTATTGACACATTCATTTCCACTTGACCACAATAAATTCATCTAACATAATAGGTTGCAGTAACGGAATGGTCACGTTCGCGTTCCGCCATGTTCAAATTGAGCCATAAGTTAAGAGTCCTAAATATACGTTACGTAGAATAATGAGAAACTACAACAAATTAAAGGGCGCAAGACAGTAAAATGATATAAATTTACGTGGGACTTTTTACTATGCCGAAAAGATATACTTTGAAATTTTTACAGCTATCAAGCAGAGAGTACCATAATGAGTAATTTGAATATAACATTGTATAAAAACTCATTTAAATGAAAGTAAATTATATTAAAAGGAAATGTCAGCGAAACAAAATACCAAATACCTTTTTAAAAAAGACACCAGATGTCTGAAAATTTTCCATTTTAAATAATTTGTTTTGCTAAAAATAAAGTGCATATTAATGTTTTTTCCTTATCAAAACACATTTTTCGAAAAATTCGCATTTTTTGTGCCTTGTTTCTCTTTATACGAATTTGAGCATCGAATCATTCCCATGTTGTGGAACGAAATTTTAACAATGTGTTTTCCTAGTCACTTGGTTGCGGCTGATTAAAAAGTATTATTAGATTAGTATATAAATGATATTTTATACATCTAATTTTAAAAAATATTAAGGACATTTCAATTCATAAAATAGATATGTATGGATTTACAGAATAGAAGATTCGTACCGCAAATTGTGACGGTGGGCTATTAACGATTTTCTCTTCACTAACCTCTGGGACTTTTAGTGAGATTGATTCCATAAAATAACAATTTCTTCCCAACCGAAATGAAACGTTGTTATATTAATTAGACACAGTGATTAAGTGAAGTGATTCAGATATAATGATATACAAGTAAGGGGAAATTTAGAAGAGATATAGAGGGTAACGAATGTTATAATACGGTGTGAGTGACAACTGCTGACTTGTGAGTTGTGGCGCTCATACTGTCTGGCGATTAGAACAGAGGCCTCGGTAAGATAACTTAATTCAACCATAATTATAACTGTTAGCTAAGAATGAAAACTGAAGAGAGAACTTTGATTTTAATCATTGATAATAAATAATTTCGCTTGATTAGTCTCGTTCCTCCCCTCTCTCTCTTAAAGCTTAATATATCAAATTGAATTATGGCTCAAGAGCCAAATAATAGCGGACAAAGGTTACCAATTTGATAACAGAAGTTAAGTTTTTTTGTGATTGAACCATAATTTTTTTTAATCCATAAATGTATTATACGATTCGCTGTTATTATTAACTCATAATATAATACAGGTTTATCACTATTTATTGTAAAGATTTCCAACTGAAATATCTATAATGATTAAGTATTATTTTAGGTACAAGGCAAGGTATAATTATTAAGGTACTTTAAATTATTTAAAGTTAATTAATGGTAATTAATTTTTTTTAACAAACTGGTAATTAAAAAATAATAATTCACTTTTTCAGCTTCTTGTGAGTTATTTTTTAAAAGGATTTCTTTTTTTTTCTTTGTTAGGTTCCGACGCTAATCATTAGAGCAAAATATAAAATAAGCAAAATATAATATAACTCAAGCTAATTTTAGTTTTTTTTTTTGATTTTAGAGGGAATTTTATTTATTTTTAAAATTTTATCTCGCGTCATTTATGTGCCATTAAAAGGATGTAGGTTGTAATTTCTCAAAATTTATTTTGTTAAACATAAAGAATAAAATGTTCTGAATAAGTTCCTTTCAGAAAAACTCTTGAAAAGGGATTACTGCTTTGATTGAATGAATTTCAGCTTCTTTAAAACTGATTATTCATTAAATATATTTTCAAAGCCTTAAAAAGGCCTAAAATAATTTAAAATGTTCTTATAAGTTCAAAAAAAAAAAATAATTGAAAATTACCTCAAAATAAAAATGATCTAAAATTTAAGAAATTACTGTATAAATATGCATTTCCCTAATTTGAAAGCAATGGTAATATTTTATACACAAGTAATCAATTTCTGCGATGCTTGGACTGTGACACTGAATCATAATTCATTCCCTTCTTTTATAAATGTTTGTTGTATGCATTTTTTTTCATTTTTTTATCCCATTTTTCAATATTTTTGTCGATAAAATTGTAGAAGAACGATTTGGTCTTTGAGAACTAATTTGATCTCAACGGCCATTGTCTCAAATTGTAACTAATGGTGACTCACTGCATCGTTAAATTCTCTGCAGTATAACACAGCATAGATAAATATATATTTCGCTTAGTACAATGAATAATGAATAATCTTTATGAATATATGAAACAATTAGTATATCTTTTTGTTTAAAGTTATATTAATTGTTTCATATATTCATAAAGATTATTCATTATTCATTAATATATCTTTTTGTTTAAAGTTATATTAATTGTTATATAACTTTAAACCAGCCAGTTATATCTAAAAAATTATTTTTGGTACATAACTGAAAGCAAAAACTTTATTCAACTTCATCGATCTTGGCCAGAGATATAGACACCACTAGCCACAACATTACCGCTCACCTTTCTGAATTCACTTGCATAAGATACGTTTCCTTCTGATGAATACCTTCAGTGTTGGAGTACATGGTAATGCACGAACAGTCGTTGTTTAAGGAGATTGGTGTGAGTTTTCTCTCGTCTACCTTCAAATTATCTCCTCTGAGATTCGATTCTCATGTAAATAAAAAGAAATAACCCTTTATTATAGTCCTTTCTATCATTTCATTCTGTATATTCTTCTTTATTTTCTGTAACGTCTTTACTTAATCTGTACTCCCATACAATTCCAATCGAATGTGGTAGGACATTAAAGTGAACTCTCTAAAAATCTAAATCTTGTTAAAGGAATAGAAAAGTTTCTAATTTGTACCTGCAATATGTTCCCCAAAACTCCGTCTCTTATTATTAGTTGCGTATAAAGGTGTTGTCACTCATTTTATATCTCTCACTTCCTGTTGTCTTTTTAATTATGTAACTTGTTATTCAGCTAGCGGTACTGGCAACGGAAAAGAAGAATTTGTTTAGAATTTCATCCATGTTTTCGTGTTTTGATATTGTTCCTATACATAATGTAATAAAATAGTTTATAGATAAACGATCGTCTTTCAGTCATAACAAAAGGTTTCATAAAATTATTTAAAAGAAGTTCAAGAATAATTTCATTGTATTTTGGAGTAATAGTGTAAATAACGTAATCTAAGTTATAGAGGAATTATATTGTACATCTCTCTCTCTCTCTGTATATATATATATATATATATATATATATATATATATATATGATATTGTTTGAATTGAGAATCTCTCCCAAAAAATGAAGTGTGACATATAGATTAGAAAAGAATTATTTAAGTGTAGTAAATAGGATTGAAGAGATGCATTTATAGGCAGAGAGGAACTTAATATTGAAGTTAGTGATAGAGAGTGAATGGTAAAGTTAGCAACGAAATCAGGAGAATAGTGCTTACTCTAAATAAAGAGACATAAAATAAAGAGAGCTGCAGGTTTTAGATAATGAGGATCTACACAGGATCACTGTGTCGGACGCTCGTTTAAAGTTCTATTAAAGATTCGGACTGGATAGGAGCTTAACAGTTAAGTACCTAGTTATGATATTAATACATAGGTTTTATTATAATTATCTTGTGTTTTGATTATTTTGATTTACTAATAAACTTAAATAGTTTCTGCTTGTTTGAAATTTATTAGTGACAGTGTTGATTAGAGAATAAATACTCAAAAAATTGGACAGAGATGGAAGTTATACGGTGCTTTACAAAGTTATAGATGGAAGGCTAAGCAACACATTACAAGATAGACGATAACCTTCCTATGTAGGAAGATCCTTATGAAATGTTCGTTTAAAAAGCTCATGCTGATAAACTCAAATTGAGTTAATGCCTGTTTTGAATTAATTAGTGACTATGTTGATTAGAGACTCTTTAAATATTTATTAATAATGGAAGGAGATAATGCGGTTCGTTACAAAGCTATGGGCTGCAGGTTTTAGCAACAATAATAGCAAGAAGAGAACCTTTCTATATAGAAAGATCCAAGTGAATTGTTCGTTTAATAAGACTATTATAATTCCTGTGAGGTTTAAATAAAGCAGCATTAAAAAATCATTGAAAAGTGAATATATTATTCTCTGATAAAACTCTTAACATTAGGTATGTTATATTTAGAATATTTTAAATTTTGATTAGTGACTGTGTGTGTGTGAGACGATAACAATGCAAAGTAAAGATTTAGTTTATATTGCGTTTTATTACATTTATACCCACGTTATGGACAGCAAAAAAAGCCCAATTAGATCTAAATGTAGAAAATAGCAAAATTATTTATGGCTCGGTATTTTATAATTATAGATTATGAACTGGTAACATTATTTTTCCGATTAATTATATAACATTTTAGAAAATAAAGAGTTCTTTCTATAAAATAATTGGCTCCGGTAGCCTAGAGGTCATTGTCGGAAACTCGGGTCGGTTTTGTTTCCTTTAAATCTCGAATTGGAGCCCAAGTGTTACTGAAGAATGGCAGTGTAGCGCAGTGGTCCCCAAACTATTTCGGTCGTGGAATCCCAAAATTTGTTGCCAATGATCGCGGAACCCTGAATATTTTTCAATTAATGACTTTTCAAAATTAATATTTGTTATTAAATGAAACAAGTATTATTTTGGTATTTCAGATTTTATTGAATTAAGCAAAACTCAAAAAAAAAAAAAAAAAAAAAATCATTTCATCATAGAAATAATTAATAAAAATACAAGACGTTGTAACATGTTTTGAAAACCCAGCTTCACACAAATAAGTGGTTGCAAATGGCAATAGAATTCGAATAGCCTGTTTTGCTAAATTTGGATATTCATCGAATTCATCTGACCAGTATATTGTTAATGAAACTGTTCTAAATTTGACTTCTAATTGTGTATCAGAACTCAATTCAATCAAATTTTCATAATCCATGGAATGAAATCCTTTTGGTTTTTCTTTTATTTTAAAAGGATTTTGTACCCAGTAATTATCTTGATTCTCTAGGTTTGGAAAATAATCACTGAGTGATTGCTGTGAACTGAACAGATGTGTTTTTATACCATCATGGATTTCCATATCTAAATCCACTTCAGATTCTTCCAGAAAATCGCTAAGCGTCTGAAAACACTCCAAGTTATTTTGCTCCACAGCTGAAATCCAATATTGTATTTTCTTGGAAAAGGCAACCAATTTATCTTTTGCTTGCAATATGTTGACTTGTTTTCCTTACAGAGCCAAACATAATTCGTTCAATTTTCCAAATATATCAGTAAGGTATGCAAGTGTAGATAGCCAAGCCATATTATTTAATCTGTCTGATAATTCAAATTTATGACCAATAAAATAAGCCATCAGTTCCTTTCGCAATTCAGATATTCTCACTATCTCGGATAGACAATCGCCAAAGCAGTATCCCGGAAAAGAAGTTTAGAATCTACCACTATGGCCATCTATTGGTAGGCTCGAAAGTTTGATCTCGGTTAAACATCCATACACCGGTATATTACCCAAAAAAATTACATAAATTTTGGGGGTCAATTGTAAGGATTGTAAGGTCGATTTTGAGGAAAATGTGTGAATATATATATATATATATATATATATATATTAAACACCATTTTTATTTTTTTTTTAATCAAATAAAATTTGTCTCTTAAATTTTAACCCTTAAATTTTTTTGGGGATTTTAAATTTTTTTAAAATTTTTTTTTGGTTCCGTGGATTCCTGGGGTTCCACTTTGGGAACAACTGCTGTAGTGGGACTGATGCACGCAAAATCTGGTCGAGGTTCCAAGTCTTTCTGATGGAGTGATGTGAAAATGTGGAGAGGGAGGTGCCAGCTCAGGTATCGTTCTCGTCACTTGATCGAGGCTCAAAATTACGAGGCCCATCGCCAATTGCCCTCGCGTTGCTTCTCAGAGCGACGTAACTAAACAAACATAATCATTAATATAAAGGAAAATGTTATTTTATTTTATTTTTAGAAAGCAGCATAAATTTTATATGTTATGAATTTTAAAAAGAGATAAGTAGCTTCTTTTAAATTCACCTTATTTGAAAATAATGCTTTATTTTATTGTCTCTTAATTTTATAATAAAACTTTTCATTATCATTTGTGAAATACAGATTAAGAAATTTTATTAGGAATCATGACTCTTAATGTTAGTAAAAGCGCTGATTCTAAAAACTTAATACATAACCAAGGATATTGCTCATAAAACAATTCCGGGACAATTTGAAAATTCTAATTTTTTTTTAATATTGTCTCAGTAGATGTCCCTAAAGACCGGCCTTAGGGCAGCAGTTTCTAATCGATGTTTTTATTTCTACTATTCCCTACCAGGTATTTCCGGATATGAAAGTTAAAAGCGAGAGATAAAATATTCAATTTCGGCAACAGCACTTTATTCGGTTGAAAAGGTACATAGTGATAGAGTAAAGCAATAACAATCCCGCCTTTAAAAGAAGCACTTCCTTCCAAATAAAGGCAGCCTCAACACTATTCAATTATTCTCATCGTAAGATCTGCGCTCTTTTAAAATGAGTTTTAAAGTGCCTTCCGTCATTCATTTCACTTATTTCTCAGTTAAAAAGAAAGCATTTTATCTCCCCATGCTATGTTCCCGAGAACTTTTTTGGGTTTTTCAAAGAGTTTGTGGGATATTAGATAAAATGAGTTACGGCGTCTGAAATGAGACAATACAATGGAAGGCGTTATTTTGTGAAACTGAAAATCTATTAGAAAATTTTAACGCTTTCTAAAGGAAGCGTAAAAAGGAAATAATTTGCCTTTCTTGATTAATTGTGCTCTTTGCTGAGATACTGATTTTAAAATACTAAAACAGGCATGAGCTTTAATTTTAAAATAGCATAATAGTAATAAAGAATATGACAATCGTTGCGTATAATATATGTGAATAAGACTAATTAAAAGAGTTTCAAATAGAATGTTTAATTCACGTTCTGTTACTGATACGAAAACAAACAATTCTTTCATTTTTAATTACATCCGTTGACTGGAAGAGCTTTTACAAATGAATTATTTTAATTAAACATTTTTATTATATTAACAGATCGAATGCATTGATTTTATTAATTGATTGAACATATTGAATCCAGAAATTATTTTTATCAAGTTCTTCGATTTTCTGTTATTTATTTTGATTGAGTATATTGATTGGCTGTATTGAATGTATTGGCTGAATATGATTGTTTTACAATGTTTTACAGTGGTTGTAATGAAAAAAGTATCTGGAAATATGTATGATAAATGTTTATAAAAAATCTCTGCAAGTCACAGAATATAAAGCTTTTTAAATTCTATTTTTCTGTTACTATCATTTCATTACAAAAGGACAAAATTTCTCCCAATATATTTAAAAGAATGTTTTTTAAAAAAATCATTTTTAGGTAGTTTTATAAAACAGTAAGTTCTTTGAAGGCTATACAAATTAAACAAAGTATGTTCATATAACAATGAAAATCTTTAACAATGTTTCTTTTTTTAGTTTATTACACGTGATGACTCTTTAAGAGACTGATTAATGCAATGTTCAGTAGGTGTTCTGTGTGGCTATCTTCTGGTGCGGTTCGTCAACCATGCATTCATCCTGGTCAATCCTGAGGTTGCCTATAGAATTAGGAAGCTATGTTAGTAGTTTTTAAGCAGATAAACTTATAAAAAGAGTTTATTTTTCATAGAAAGAAAGAAAGTCTTCATGTACATACGATTATAACAAGAAAAATAGTGAACATTAAGTACATATTAAAAATTTTATTAGAAATAAAAGTTAATAAATTCCTTCTATCGAATGAATTTTAAAAAAATTTCAAGGAATTTGTAACCTTGAAATATTAACCATATTCGTATATTCAAACATTTTTTTGATTAACTGAAATTAATATCTGAAATCAATTTTAAAAAAATTTAATCATAATTTTCTTAAATTTTCATGTTAGAATATTAAGAGTATTCTAACATGAATTGCATGACGCCTTCATTATGAAATAATACACATTTATTCATTAAATGAAGACTTTAAGAAGTTCTCTTTTTTTCGAAATTACTTGATTAATTTAAGTCATTAATGATACAGATATCGCCTTTATTCTTCTGATTTAAAGTACAGTCTTTCCCTCATTCAAAACATCTCTGTATACTTATGCAAAAACACAACAATTACTCCATCCAAATTTGTTTACAATATTTTATTTCTAAATCTATTTTTAAAAATATGTTTATGAAAAGAAAAAAAATATTTTTTAAGAAATGTTATATTTAAATTTATATTGTCTTGAAATAAAAGACTATTATTTAAGATGTAATATAAAGCTGAAATAATTAGTGTATTTCCTTTTATTGTTCAGATATCACATACATCACTGGATGAGGTTTTATGTGTAAAACCTCATCCAAGAACACATAGAACGAACATCCATTTACACATAGAACAAATTACTGAGTGCAATATGTTACGACTATCTAATGCGATTCAGTTTTAAAACCGAAAATTGGAAATAAAATTGCACTACTTTTTTAAAAATCTTAATAGTGCTTATCGTATGACGAAGAATTGAAATGAATATTTAATTTGTCTTCCTAGAATAAATGTAATCCTTTAGGTTTAACAGTAATATTAGTTTATATTAGCAATT
The DNA here is from genome assembly GCA_019974015.1 of Nephila pilipes. Lineage (NCBI taxonomy): Eukaryota > Metazoa > Arthropoda > Arachnida > Araneae > Nephilidae > Nephila > Nephila pilipes. The sequence goes on from BMAW01096079.1 coordinate 16,118, forward strand.
TAAGTAATATTAAGTATGCTGTTTGAGTTTAAAGAGTAAAATTGTACTTCTCTCTAATTTAGGACTAATATCAACTAGACGAAATGGAAATACTATCAATTAGCAACTTGATTGGAAACATAAGTACTGTAGCTTGTAACAAAAGCCTGTGAGCTTCTAGTATATACAACCATTATATAATTACTATATCTTAATTTAATTACAGACATTTATAAAAAGTATTGTAATAAGTATGCTTAGATAAAACTAAATTTTGAACAAATGTCGATTTTGTCTTACGGTCTTAAAAATTCATTTCTGTTGAATAAATGATACAATACATAATTCACTTTCATTAAATAATTTAAGATGTTGTAATTCATAATTTTTATTTACGCATGCAATGGTATAGACAAATACTAACATTACTTTTTTACAGTTTAAGAAACAAAAGCAATAAAAAAAAAACTTAACATATTCCTTAAGAATAAGCTTTTCACTTTTCAAATATTGTAATGTGAGCATCTCTTATAGTAAAATAAGTTTTAAAATGTTGTTATTCATTTGATAAGTCAGAATGCTAATGTGATATTATTTCACATAGTTAAGTCTCAAAACTTTTTGCTAAAATGATATTTTACATTTTTTACGCATAGGAATGAGTTACGATATTAAATAATCTTTTAAATATGAATCATATCAAGCGAATTGTACAAAGAAAGAGTAATATATTAATTATATTTCATTCTATAATAATGAGTTTTTAATTATTCAAAATCTATTATGCTAAATTAATGTAAGAAAATGTGAAATGTTTTACAAAGAAAAAAAAGTCTGGGTTTTTAACAGAAAACCCAAATTTTACCATGCATAATACAATACGATATTCTTTAATGCATCAGACAACTCATTGCACTATATCGTATGTATGTATATATATATATATATATATATAAACATTTAGTCTCCATATAAGTATCTAAAATACCTACATCTATTACAATGTGATCTGAATAATCCTTATTTTAACTTCTCAAACAGAGAACATTTTCCGTCACTTCATTCTTAATTGCTTGTCTTGGTTAACGTGTGTTCGCCGCTACTCTGATATATCTCCCTCTAGTATATTAATAGTAAATTCATTCTCCCTCTAAATCTCCCTCTAAAATATTAGTAAATTCATCAATCAATTATTTAAAATTTCCTTATGTGCTACTACAGAAGTTAAACGTAATTTAAAATTTCAATAGTTAAAGAAATACAGTATTATTATTATTATTATTATATATATATATATATATATATATATATATATATATATATATATATATATATATATATATATATATATATAGGACCGTTTCACGTATGAAAATGTGTAAGTAAATAATTAGGTTGATACCCTTGATGACAAAATTAAATGGTCCTAGACAAAACTAGAAATCTCTAGGATATTCTATTAATAGTATATGAATCAGTCAGAATGATTATGAAAATTTAGGGACTATATTTGTTAATGGATGTTGTGATTTGTATAGCTGTGTTCAGTTATTTGAGCGAACTTTGAAATTTGCTGTTGGATAGTCTTATGTGTGTTAATTACTTCTGTTAAAAGGATTTTAAAGTAATTGCTTGGAAGAATAATCGCGAACCTTCCAGAACCGAAATTAGGAGCTTGGTTCAAGTCGTAAAAGATTTATCGTACTTGATATAGGAAGAAAAATTATATATAACTAAATGGAGAGGAACATTTCAGATCAAGTGAAAGGTAATATTTATGATAAAAATAAATAATAGTGCTATAGATTCTAATTCTAAAAATTTTTGTTTGCTATTGCCTTAATTTCGATGTGATATTTGCAAATCTTTCTTACGTTGTCTATTGTGAAGTATCATCTATTGAATATTACTGCGAAGATTGCAAACATCAACAGCGTCGAAGTCAAATGTTCCAGAACTCAAGTTTTTAAAACCAAGTACTCATAACATTAAAAATTTCCCGTAAATTTTTTTGATTTAACTCTGTTTTTCATTATAATTTCTAAAACCTTCCAGAATATCCTTTATGTTTTCAAAAATTTTTTGGAATATTCTGCTGTAATATATAGTGTGTTTCGAAACTCAAGAGCAAAAATGTAAGGGATGATAGAAAATATCTAAACAGTCAAATTTCTCCCTATAGTGTTCAGGCTGAGAGCAAGTAGTGAAGCATTTGATGGCACTGTAATGGAAAGCAGAAAGCGCGAGTTTTCGGCCATGCCTCTTGAAATCCAAGGTAGAAATGACGATGTGTAATTAAATTCGCGCTTTATGCTTTCCATTACAGCGTCGTCTAGAGATTCATCGCTTGCTCTCAGCCAAAACATTGAGTGGTGGAAACTGCTTTTTTAAATGTTTTCTTAAATTTTTGCTAAAGAGTTTCGAAACATCCTGTATAAAGAGATTATATATGAGTATTACAGTAGAATACATTCTCTGAATAGAATTCTCAGACGGTGATAAGTCCAATTCTGACAGAATTCTCAACCAGGTGTAGTTGATAACAGTTTGTTAATAAGCCACATTAATCGGATTTCTATTATGTTTCCAATTCAACCTGTTTCGACATCTACGCAACAATATTTTGAAGTTTTAAGCTTACTATACTTAGACAACTTATTTGGTTTTGAAACTTGAAATATTTACTACGCAAATTATAATGCTTATTATCTATTTAAATTTCTCTAAACCGGACATTTTATTTTGAATTTAGTAAGTGTAGATAACTTGATAATTTTACTGATTTCCAATACGCAAATATATGCATTTTAGGTCAAGCTACGTGATAATTTAAAGGAACATGAATGATCCAATAGAACAAAATATTACAGTTATTGGTGACAATTTTTTCATAACAAATATTACCAATCAAATACAACCCATGAAAACTAATAATTAGCATATTGTAATTTGATCTAGATAGTAGGATGGACATAAATTCATGTTATCAAACTTTCGTTTGCTGTAATACAAAAGTCAATAAAGACAATGAATGGAAGATAAACAATAAATATAAAAGAAATTTAAATCAACTACTACTGAGGTCAACAAAGAAAATTTTTATTTTAGTTACTTTTTATTAAATAATTACAATTAATATAAATATGTATATACATATGACAGTATCACGATATTAAGTGGCAAAAGAAATTTTTTTCAGTGATTTACACGCTTCGTCACTGACGATATTTATTACTAAATACCTTATATAAGAGAAATTTTTTCTCCCATATAAATCTAATATTAATTATTTGAAAATCAAATAAAAAAAATTTTATGCTTCGACGAGATTCGATCCGAAGGCATGAAAATTCTACACCGACGCTCTACCAACTTTGCCCATTGCAAGACAAATGACATAGTGGAAGTATTGGCTTGTATCTTAATTCATCCGGTAAATCAAATGATTGGAATGCAGTTTTGTCCAACCACCCTTGACGACAGGAATTATTTGGCGGTATTTTTTCAAATGTGGCTACCGTGGTCCGCTTCGAGGACTTAAAAATTCAGTCAAAAAAATCGCAAAATTTGGCAATTTTTGAAATCGTGCCAAGCTGTTATGAATATATAAAAAGGGAAAACCATGTACGAATTCTTGAAAAAAATATTTTAAATGCAAATGTATCACTTTCGGTGATTCTGTGAGAGTAATTTCAAACAATTATGGAACATTAGATGAATATCACAGAGTTAAAGTAGTGACATTAGGCTATTCGCGATTTTATCTTCATTAACCTCGGAATGGTTTTTATGACCACTTCCAAAACTTAATATATTCGTGCATAATTCCCTATATGTGTCAAGCATCGAAAGACTAATAATATTATTTTGTAGTTAGATTTAGCTAACCACTCAGGTTCGAGTCCTAATTCGACTTAAAAATAAGAATCCGATTCATTAACCCCCCCGGCCATGCCCCGCCCCCCCCCCCCCCCCCCCCGGGGGGGGGCGAATTTTCCTTCGTTTATAACTTCCACTCACTCTCTCTACCTCTAACAAACTTCTTAAATTCTTCGTTGCTTATAAAGTCAATTCATCAATCCTATTCACTACATTTCAGTAATTCTAATCTAATCTACATAAGTCACGCTTCATCCATTGGGTAATAATTTGAATTCAACCATATTTTTTTCAAAATCCCTCAAAATGTTAATTATAGGGGGAAATGGAATAGAGTCCCCCATTACAAATTTCAGAAAAAAACTTAATATCGAAATATCCTTCTACGTATTTCTAGAAACTACCATCAGAAAAAATTTGAGAGTAATTTAGTTATTTTGGTGTTGTGAAAAGTGACATTTAGTTGGCTGGCTTATAGCAAATATAAAGAATGAAAAAAATCTGCATTTTAAACCTTCTGTACGAATTACTTCAAGTTTACTGCAATCCCTTGGAATGTCTTATTAATTTATGTACGGCAATATTGAATATTTACTTCCGGCAAGATGAAACGCTATTAGTACAGCAACACAAAAAAAGTTATTTGGGCTGCAAATTTAATTGAATTCTTTCATGATATATGAGACTAATCTTCGTTTATAATTAAAGACATTAATCAAATACTCTTCCAGCGTAAATCAATACACTGCTAACATATACTTTTCGAGAAAATTTATTTTATTTTTTTTTTTAAAAAAAAAAAAAAAAAAAAAAATTGAAGTCTTAAGCCGAACTTAACCACATGAAAAAAATGTGTACATTATTTATATCCAAGATAAAATACGTAAGTTTAAACAAAAAAAATTAGACTAATTTAATTTTAAGGCTGGGAGTAGACTTAAAATAAATATAAAATTTGGATAACTTTTGGGGATAAATCATTTTTAAAAGGAAAAATTTTCCTTTTCTTTAAGAATTTGAAAACTCAATGATTAAACTATCTTACGTTGAAGGAGGGAAAATGAAATAAAAAATAGGAAAGAAACATAAATTTTAAGAAATAATTGTTGCTTTTTTAAAAATTTAATTGCGCTTCTTTAAATTTGTTCTAAAATTGTGTTAACACATTCCAGGTACATTTTTAATGTTTTGATTATTATAGAACATATATATGTTTCAATAACAGTGGGTCTCTTGCATTACAAAATTTATGCATAAATATTAAATGTAATGTTTTTTTTTAATTAAAAAATGTTCTAAAATCACATTCTAAACTTTTCTTACATTTAGTATTACCTCTTATCAGATGTCACCCATAGCTTAAATATTTTATTATGAATCCGTTTTAGCATGATTAGGGAGGTATTATATATTTAATTTCCTTTGTCTTTTAAGATAATTTTTAATATAAGCAATCATTAACATTCGAGCCTAAAAGCAGTATTTGAATTTAATAACAAGTTACAGTTATTCAAGGTGAGTTCATTTGAAAAAAAAATTGCTTTAAAAAATGCTTAGTTTTTTTTAAGAAACTCATATTTATTTTTTCATCTTGAAATTGTGGCAGGAACACAAAATAAAATAAGAAAAAAAAAAAAAAAAAAAAAAAAAAAGAAGCTATAGTAAATTTTTATTGAATATAAGAACAAAATATTATTTTCAAAATCATCCTTTTCTTTTGATTGACGAATGTAAAGAAATTAAAATAGTATCTTGCGTTTTTTCTGAAAAAAATCTGTAATATTAGTATTCTGTTTTTTCCCGTTTGCTTTTATAACCTCAAACACCCGGTTTGGCATATAATCATACAAAGACCTGATGTTAATTTGGCATGAAAGTGATGATGACATGATTAAGAGCATTCTGAAGATCATTAATAATCATACTGTTTTGAATACTGTCACATATTCATCGTACATAAATGCCTAGATGTCTTCTAGAATATTATGTTCAAGGCTTTTTGCTAGCCATGACAAAACTCGATATTGTAAGATTGAAAGTAATTTTTGAGGGCTTCAGTGGTATAATTAGATGCTTCATTATTGAAATATCTATTCATTTACACCAATATTTTATACCATAAGGTAGAATTCCAGATACTAATAATTGAATGCAATATGTATATTCCTGATTACCGGAAGGCATTAGTAACTCCTAGATTTTAC
>BMAW01096085.1:0-13490 GCA_019974015.1 Nephila pilipes
CAAAATTATGAGAATTTGCATATTTTGTCGAATTTCATGAAAAGAATTGAACGAAATGTAAAAAAATTACTTCGAAACAAAGATGCAAATCTTTTACTTTGAATATGCAAGCATATTCTTGTGTGTGGAACTACACTAAAAACAGGATCTCTTAGTGCGCGTGCCAAAATCCGAATTTCTTTGGCATTTTGGGGTATTTTTTTGCAGCAATCGCACAAATTAAAATTCAAACTGTAAAACTGAGAAACCACCAACGTTTAGATGATAGAAAGAGGTGGTGAAGTGTGGATAGGCTGGTAGCAGGCAAGTCTCAAATACAGATTTGTAGAGAATACGATTTAACGTCAAGCGTCATGCAAAACTTATGGAAACAGTTTCTGGATACCGTATCCGACTTGAGAAAGTCCAGGCAAGGTCGTTCAAGAGTCACAACGTCTAGAGAAGATCACCATTTGTCCATTACAGCGAGGTATAACAGGTATGCTACAGCTTCTCAGGTCTCTTATGAGTTGTATGCCAACCCAATACCAGGAATCCAAGTTTTAACGATGAGTATTTCCAGTAGACTTCATGAGAGAGGCTTGATTGCAAGAAGACCTGTTGCTTGCGTTCCACTCTGTTCTCAAAACAGAAGAGTCCACTTAAAATGGTTAAGAGATCATAGAGATTGGAACATGGATCAATGGGCGATTGTTCTCTTCCCTCATAAGTCCCGGTTCAGCCTAACGAGTGATTCTCTTCGTACTTTCAAATGGAGAGAGCCAGGGAGCCGCTACCTGCCCTCCAATGTCCGAGATATCGACCATTACGGCTACAGAAGCTAGATAGTCTGGGCAGACATCATGTTGGATGCCCGCACATACCGCCTTGCCTTTGTCAGAGGCACTGTGTGTTCAGAACTATATATTTTTTCAGCTGATACCACGTGACTCCCGCCAGAGGATGCTGTTTATTAGAGTGAACAGCTCAATAATGGAACGAACTTCAATTGGAACGAGAGACCACTTTTGCTCCCCTATGTAACATGTGTTGTGTCTTGTAGTGATGTGTAATTGTATATGTATAAATATAAATTAATATCAATACATTATTTTTATAATACATTATTTATGGTGGATAATCTATTATTCTAATTGATTTTTGTTGCAGCTAAACGACGACATTTAAAAGCACCAGCTCCCAAGAACAACAAAAAGGTACATCAAATTTTGGTATTCATAACGAATAATTACATACCAATTCTGAATTAAAACGAGAAACTTAAATTTTGTTTCTTGCACTGTGACTGCTGAGAGGTATAAAGAAGAGTTCTTAGAACCCTATGTTTGCCTTTTCAGGGGTGTACTTGGTCCTGATTTCCTTTTAATGGATGACGACGTTAGGCCTCGAAGAACTCATCTGGTTGACGAATTTCTGGAAATGAAGAATATTCGCCGGATAGATTGGACAGCCATATGTCCAGACCACAATCCAATAGAGAATGTCAAGGACGATCTGCGAAAGGCGATTGCATTTCGCAACCACATCCGAGAGCCATCCAAGACCTGAAGACAGTGTTGCTGAGCGAGTGAGACCAATTGCCACAAGAACTCATAAACTCCCTTATTTCCAGCATAAAACTACGGTGCAAGACATGTATATTTGTAAGAGGGGACCATATCTCCTATTAAACATTTTTTATTGTTTTAATCTGCAACTGTTGTTTCATACCTTGTGACTCCGAAGAGTATAACAAATGCTTCTGGGTGTGTATCATAACTGTTGAATTGTTATTTTTGTATTATATCAACCCTATGTACAAACCGAATCCCATAAAGTTTTAAGTATCCAGTAGTTATAGAGATAATTGAACAAATATAAAAATCGTCTTTTTTTCTGGCCATGCCAACTGAAAAGGCCATGACTACTAAAAACTGATAATTTTACTAGGCATGACTTTGTACTGTGAAAACAGTTAGTTTAGATGTTTTTTTTTTATCACATCTTAAAATTTTCCCTATCAGTTTCGAAACAAGTTTTTTGAAAAAAAAATGTCAGTAGCAATAAAGTTCGTAGTGTACATGAATGATAATAATGAATTTTAAAAACACTTATGCAAAAACGATAGCTGCCACTTTTATTTGATAGAAAATAACAGTTATAAATGAGCGAGAAAAAAATATGGAAATATCAAGTTTTCGTAATTTCGTATGTAAGTGCTGTTGATTTTGAACTGTTGTTGGCAGTTTTGTTGACAAAAATCAGTTAAATTCTAGCAATGTCTAGGAGATATTTTCTCGATTCTTTAAGGTAACGGATAGTCAGATGGACAAGCTGGTACCGCTAGACGGACGGTGGCGTGGTTGTCACAGGCTGGTACCGCTAGACGTGACAATGAGCAATGTGTCTCGAAGTGTAGTCCAATGACTTTGGGATCAGTATCAGTCCAAAAATGTGTGTCCAAAAGACATGTTCTAAGCCGGCCTCGAGCTTCAACACTTGCAGAAGGTTGTTTTGTAGTTCTTTTGGCCCGAAGGAGAACTACTACAGTGCCACAGCTCATTGAAGACCATTTTTTGTACAGGATACAGGATACGCACAGAACATTTTATTAGCTGTATCTACCCCTCCGTTGTTAGAGTTGTGGTCCATAATAATCTCTGATTTCTTAGTTTCGGGATTAATTGTAGCCAATTTTCGGGATTAACCAAAATGATAGCTCCAAACAATGCAATGTTCCTATGACAATGGAAAATGATTAACCAAATACAATTTTCATATTTTGCTATGCATCATACATCTAATTTTAATCTGTGCTCTGACGTATTATCAAACGTATTGTTTTATGTCACCTTGTTTAACCATTATTTTAAACAAGAATTCTATCAACAATCATCAATAACTGTTAGTTTTCTGTTTTTTATCACACATTTTGGGAAAAAAAATGAAAAAATAAAATTTGGTACCTGCCTGCTGCAAAAGAGAATGTAGTAGTTGTTTCAAAGATAAAGGATACAGGCATTAAAAAGTTTGAACCGGCACGATAGGTCATTATATTTGAAAAGGACAAGCAATGGTATTGCATTGTTAAAGATTGTGGTAAGAGAATAAGCACTGTTAATGCTTTTGGTAGAACGGCTACCTTTTTCCAAACACAAAAAGCATTTTCCGAAATTGATCCATCTTTTTTTGGTGAAATTGATCCTTTAATTGAAAAGCAAAGACTTTTATAATATTTGCCTTTGTTTGACTTGAGAAAATTGAGGTGACACCCCCTGTTTGTCTAGGAAGGGTTGCCAAGGTAATGTAACCAGAGAGAGGTAAGGACAGGAACAAGCTACGAGACATAGCCGATAAAGTGTAAATAAATTCTTTATTTATATTATAAGACTAGGGTTTTATTGAGTCATGCAAGAAAAATCCATCGCAGAAGGGGGACAGCGCGCTAATGCTTGGGTTCATTTATAGAGGGCTTTATGTGTCGATGGATTCACAATGATGATAATTCCCTTATTGCTTTCTGAAATCGAATTATTGAAGTTCGGCCAACGAAAAGACTGGCTTTAACTTGATTGGAATTGCGTCAACTTTCATAGGCGATACAGAATTTTACACAAGTACCGCTTCTTTTCCTATGGTTGATCTCCAACATAAATAAACGGTTTGTTGTGCAATTATAATGGGATGTGATTGTAGTCTAGCATAAAATCTGAAAGGCAAAGACTTCTAATGCTATTTAGATTTCAGTGTCTTTTCAAATTTAACAAGATATGCAAGATAGAATTATGCAAATTTTTAATTTTTTTAATGTTAAATTGAACATTATATTAGAAATAAATGGTAAATATGAAATTAATAGAAAATGTTATAACAAAGTAGATTGAATGATTGGTTTTACAAACATCGCACCACAAGCAACACAAGTTCTAGTGGTGATGGACGTCGTAAATTTAAACCTCGGTCAAGTAACGAGGACAAGGAGTTGGCACCCACCTCTCCTAACTTCTACACCATGCTAACAGGAGGACTTTGAGCCTCGACTGATTTAACGTGCATCAGACAAAATGAAGTCTCGAACACACAACTCGACGAAAACCACCAGCCGTGTGTCCACGACCATGACCCCAGACTATCGGGGTCACAACATAATAGAATTTAAAATTTATTAATAAAATGTAGAATTTTGTCTCTAAAAATTAAACCAAAATTTATGTAATCAGAATGAGTAAGATAATTATTCTAGAAACTCGCTCTTTGTGGCATGTCATTATATATTGAGAAAACTTTATTATTTATGTTTTGTACTGATGAATAACACTAATCATAACTTCGACAAGTCTCTTTTACATTTCGCATAAGTGTGTAGAAATTATTTCTGACAAAGTAATAGCAGCATGCCGGATAAAATTTAATCGGAACCAATCAATTTTTTTTATTTATCCAAAACATCAATTTGAATTTTCTCCGAATATTCATTATTCGTGATAATTTCTTTGATTAAAGCTGAGCACTGATTAGATATAAGGATTTCCAATTACTATACATTCAGAAAGATGTATGTAAAAGGCAATTAAAATTAGTTCAATTGTCTGGTGGAATCTTCTAATATTTATGCTCTTTTCTGATTTTTATTATGTTTAAAGATCACTCTTAATCATACATTCTTAAAAAATAACTATGAGTTTATAAGGGAAAAATTTATGTCTCCGTCATTAAAGAAAATGTTTCATCACTCATAATAAAGTTTTCATAATTAGATGCAGAAAACTACGTAAAGTAGAATATATAGAAGCCCGCCATAAAATTGATTAAATTCTATCTAAGAATCGTTTCATTTTATTTTGGTGAGATCTTTTTTTTGTGAGAAGGTTATTTTATTTCTTTTACTAAGAGAAAACTTCAACAGGCTATGAACAAAATTACTAAATGGACAAATAAAAAGTTTTTTTGCTTCTCTTTCAAAAAAAATGCTGGTGTTCACTTTTGTACGAAATATTTGTATTGTAGAGAAGCGTGAAGATCAAAATATTTCAAATCAGACAATTTGTAACACACACACACACACACACACACACACACACACACACATATATATATATATATATATAAAATTTTATAACCATGCAACGTTTTCACCTATTCTAAGAAGATCTACTTTAATTAGTTTAAATTTATTTTTTGAGTCATATGTAATAAAATGCACATTTTTTTTGTTATAAAGGTTTTCAAACTATGAAAATATATTTAAGAAAAGCATAAATTTAGTGACGGATTCTACTTCAGAAAATTAATTTTCCATTTCTTAAGTTTAACAAATTTTAGTGAATGTGTGCTAACATCACTAACATCAGTGTGCAATACTTCAATTCGCAAGATGATTCAATAGATTATACAAAAGATAAATTTGATCTTTTGATTTTCCACCTATAGTACTTTTTTTTCTAAATATGCTTTCACTTCTGAACTAATAAATTCAATACTCTTATATATTACTTAACTTTCGGTTTTTCTTTAGCTACTTAACTTTTATCTTAAATAATAGAACTGGTTGAACAACTATAACTTTATTCTTTTCCCCTTTTCTGGAGGTATGGAATTCTTAGAGACTTATATATTGATTTAGGGGTAGCTAGTCAGTTTTTATTATAAAGTTCTTAGAACACAAACATTTTAAAGTTGACTTGACCTTTTTGGATGATTTTATGCAAGAAGAGGGGGGAGGTACCGCAAGAGAGTACTTTTAAGTTTTATATTATTCATTATAAAAATTAACAACATCATTTTAGAAATCACACTTTCTATAAAAGCTCTTATTTGAATTGATGACCTGCAAAGTTCATGTATGAGAAAATAAATCTAATATCACTGACAAACAACTTCCACTGGCGATAAACAAAATTACTAAATGGACAAGTGAAAATGTTTTCTGCTTCTCTTTGATAAGAACTGTTTATATTCCCTTTTGCAGACAAAGTAGGCTTCATTCTGATCTAGAAATTTACAGTAACAATACTTTAATTAATGTTATGGATGAAATAAAACTTTTAGTATTTATATTTGATAAAAAAAACTTAATGCTTCGCTAAAATATTTTACAACCTCCTAAACTATGGGAGAATTCAATAAAGATTTTATCGCATACATTATGGAGTTCTGATCGCTCTTACATGTTCCCAATATATCATACTCTGAAACATTGAAAATTAGATTATGGCTGCTTGGTATACGATTCCACCAAAAATTCAATTGTATGTAAAATAAATATTGTACACTATGTTGTGCTTTGTGACTATGTTCCTGAACCTTCCAAACATCTCCTATTCAGTGTTTATAAATATTGGACTGCTAGGAAGTTTTGAGAAAACAAATTATGTCCCTTCAGTAACATTTTAGACACACATCATCAAAGCTCTTATCGTTTTCAAATAATAGTTTATTTTTAAATACGCTATTTGGCACCAAAAAACTATCCATAATTGCTTTTCACGGAAGAGCACAGTTTTTAATAATGCTATGGTTTATGTAACATCTTTGTCATGAAAACAATCGAGAGGCTATCAACTTGGTACGAACAGTTTTAACTTTAAAATCCTTTTCGAAATTAAATAAATAAATAAAACAGATATTACACAGAATATTTTATCCAAATTTTTCATGACTTTTCATGGCAATTTTAAGGTTTTAAATGCATTTACACTAACTGTTCAAAGTCAATAAATCATAATACCTTATTTTTAGTAGATAGTTCACTTCATACTGTTCAACTTTCTCCCTCATATCTTGTTTTTACCACTGAAATTTCCGTCATTCATAAGGCGTTAGTCAGTTTGTCAGGTTGATATGATTTTATTTTATTCAAGGATTGCATGAATGTTTTGCAGTATTTAAGTAACTCAAACTGTTCATTTCACCCATTGAGCATTCAAACAATAAAAAGAAATCATATTTTAAAATTTACAAACATAAAGTTAATTTTTATTGGATACCTTCACTTTTAGATATCAAGGACATTGCTGATAAATCTGTATCCTTTATACTCGCTTACACAATTCTACACAGCGATATTTTATAATACATTAAATATTTTATTCATGATCACTGGAAGGATCAATGGAACCTAGTACTAGGTAATAAACTATATCATCTGAAAACCATCAATTTTCATTGAAACCCATTTTCATGTAAAAGACGAAACGTTATTTTGACTTATTACTGGACGCACTATTTTGACTTATTACTATTATTACCGAACGCACAAGACTTACACATTAATACATCTTACATTAATACATCTTACTAAAAGAAAGTTCTATGTGTAACGATTGCGTTTGTCCTTGGTTGTGTAACACATTTTAACTCAATGCTCCGCTTTTTAATTTGTTCGCTTCAAATATTTTAAAATTTTTAATCTTTTTTTAATTGACTGGATTGAGGAAAACTTACAACCATGACATTGGATTTACCCCCATATATATAATTTAATAAAAATTGCTCTCTTTGCTATGCCTTATTTGTTACAATTTTAAATTTTTATTCGATTAAATTGAAATATTTTATCTTCGTGTTTAGCGAAATATGTCTCAGGGGGACTCAATGCCACACATTCAAACCAACCAACTTTCATACATTTATCGCATTATGTTGGTCTACGATAACGTACATCACCTGCAATGGGTTGCAGAAATATTCTTTTTTATAGAATGCTATGCAAGCAAAGATCACAAGCACCCTCACCTAACGTAGCACCCACTACAAGCGGATGCAATACATCTCAAACTTGTTTGAATCAATCTTTATGCAGAAATACACGTGAGGTGCTTCACTCTCCACATTAGTTATTAGAAAAGAGTCCAGTCAGTTAGATTTAACAAGCAATAACCTCTATTTGGTATTGGGTATTAATCCAATACCAAAATGATGTGAATTCCAATTATAGAATTCACATCATTTCGATAAGAAGCTCTCGAGATTGACCACTGCGTTATCCTGACCAACGTCTTCAGAGCTGTGTTAGGATTTTAAAAAAACGATTAATATTTATCCCGTTTTTAATTCATTTAGTGTATTAATTCTTTGTTTTATTGTTTATTAACGTCGTACTTGTAGCAATACAAAAGGTATTGGAGACAGAAATTGCAAATTTGACTCTCAGCCAGGTGACAAGTATAACTGAACTGGAATCTCACCTTCAAACTTTCATACCATAAAATTCATCAGTTCCGCAATTCCTCAAGCCCTGTAAAGGAATAAGGACTTGAATCCAATACTTTATTTTTTTATTATATATATATATATATATATATATATATATATATATATATATCTGTGTGTGTAATAATTTAACTCTTAATTTAATAGTTTCACTGAATAATAATTTAATTTTCTATTTTTTTCTCCTTTTCTAAATCAATAGTAAAGAGTTCATTTCTATTTCCTGATCCAATTTCAAATTATCCTTTTGTTTATTAGATCACAAGCTCATAAAATTTGTTTAATCCGCTTTCCCATGGTTTTAAATCTATCGGAAGTAATCCCTTTTAGACTTTCTATCTGCAGCTATTTCTAGGAATTCCAATTCCTATAACTTATGAGATCATATGACTGAAAAAATGTTCCCCGGAAATTCCTTAATATAAAACTCAATGGTAAAAAAGCTCTCGTCTGCTTCTCTCTTCAGTAGTTATTGTCGTCTGCAAATTTCGTGTCGGTTTTACTGTCCGGCATAGCTATCGCCTCTATCTCAACGAACAATAATACCTGGAATAATAAGATTGCTTGGAAAACTTGTGGACTTTATTACATGAACTTTGAATGTTTTGTAATGATATTTTTTTTAAAAAAAATGTAACACACACACACACATATATATATATATAAATTATTTTATTTCACTTAAAAATAATTCAATTTCCTAATTTTTCCTGAGGTTCAAAATTACGAGGTCCATCTCCAAGAGCCCTCGAGATACTTCTAATGCTCCGTTAATTACACCAAACAAAAAAAAAATATTCCGATTTATCCTTTCATTTATGCAATCACACACTGTAACCGTACAATCTGTCAAATTAACTTTTCTCACGAACTCAGACATATAGGGATAATTCCTACTTCATTGCGTGTCCGCAGCCAAAATCCTCAGAAATCCCTTTATCCAATACCACATGATCTAAAGAAATCGCTCCACATAAATTCGAAGCAAGGTAAAATTTTCTCCTTTTTGTTCTTCCGCTCTGGTCACGAAGGCCAGAATCGCCTGCGATAGTGATCTCCTCGAAATGTGCATACTGTAACTCTCGAAATCTAATGGCGTTCATCATTAATATGTAAATATGTCTTTCAATTAGAAGAAATAAATAGACTTGATGTGAAAATGGTGTTCTTATTTCTATCCATGAATTCTATTACCTGTTTACTCGTCCATTAAATTACATACTTATATATATATATATATATATATATATATATATATATATATATATATCGACAGGTAAAAGTGTGTGTGTGTGTGTGTGTGTGTGTATGTGTGTGTGTTAAGTAAGAATCGGTGTATTTCGACAAATGAACAAATGTTGAGTTAAATAATCTTCGATAAAGATTTATTTCAGTGCACATCTTATTTCGATTCAGAACAAATCTACAATTTCCATAATTGTTACTCGTAGTATTCCTTGACATATAAATTTTAGAGTAATCTAAAACGTCGACAAAATTCATTTGGTGATTAAGTTTTGTGTCATTGTTTTAATGGATATTGAATTATTTTGAATTTAGTTTTTCAGTTTTTTAATGAAGTGAACAAAGCTTATCATAAAGTTTAACAAAGGTTTATCATTATTTTAACATTTGTAATTTAACTGACCTGGTAACTTGTAATTTAACTGAATTAGAATAATCAAAAATTCTTCATGGTTATTTGCTAATATTAAATCGACTTTAATGCTGAATTTATTTATGAAAGAATGAGATGCACACCATTATTTACCGGGAAGAAAAAATAAAATCTTAATCTACTTAAACATTTTTTTGTGCTTAAATATATTTACATTTTAAGTTGTTCATTCCCACAACGATATCATTAAATACAAATTTGATTTTAAAATCACCAGACTATAATTAATCTTTATATCTAATTCTATTGTGTAGATTATAATTAATCTGTTATCTGTGATTGATAACCCACGTATTCAAATACATATTAATATTTGAAAAGTTTTATTTTATATTTCTCATTACATTTTTTCACATTCGTGTGTTTCTTGAATAGCATCGTTAGTTAATTTTGCTCCATGTTAGTTAATTTCATCATGCATTAGTAAACATGCATTAATAAACTTAAATTATTAACATATATATCGGCATGCAAGTATTGCATGAATAAATTATCTTGTTGAGTGTAAAAAAGTATATATAATTCAATTTTCTTTTGATTTTTGCTTCATTAACGTATTCATGGTCGCATGTAAGTAATTTATTTAAAAACTTTCAGGTATTGAAAATAAAAAAATATTTATAAGAATCTTACTAATACAGAGTATGCTATTTTAATCAAGAAGATAATTCTTTTTGCATCACTTATTTTTCATTAACATTATGTATGAAATTAATACATATGCATATTTATACGGAATATACGAAGGATGAGAAAAACATTTCAGTGCTAAGCAAAAGTCTTTTTTAGTTTAATTAATGATATATTTTTTTTAAAAAAAAGAATGCTTTCTTTCCCTTTTTTTAAATTAAATGTGTATTTGATTCAGAAAGTAAAAATAAATAAGAAAAACCAATATTAAGTGGATACCTAAGTAAAACCTAATTAAATAGCTAATTAAAAACTGATTACAAATTTTGTAGTATATGATGCTGAGAAAAATAAGATAATTTAATGTAATCATTAAGTGACATTAAATTATTTTATTTAACATCACTTGATGTTTATATTAAATGATCTTATTTCAACTTTTAATGATCTTGTCAACTTTTGTGAATGAAAATGAAATATTCTTGCAAGGTATTTTTTTCTTAAAGTAAAATAAATTCCTTTTACATCAATGAAATCCAATGTTTATGTGTTTTAACCTTCGCACACATAAATTGATACAATAAAAATTTATTGTTTTTATAAATGTAAGAGATTGGTTTTATTTTGTTCTAACGTTACCGAATATGTTGTGGCTTAGAAATAATTATGTGAAAGAAATATTTTGTTGAAGGATATGCTCAAAAAATATTTTTTCTTTTTTAACTTAATTAATAATTTTAGAATGAATATTAAGGATCAGATTATTTGAAACCTAAACGTGGATTCATAATCTTTATATATTCATAATCTTTATCAATGATTTCAAGAGGTGAGGTGTGAAAATTTCTGGTGAGATGATAACTTATGCACAACTTAGTCGCTTGAGAATAATTAAAAATTATATTCTAATATTTATTTGTTTGAGTGCAGTAGGTAGGGTGTTTTTGTGGCGTTGAGAGATCTTGCATATTACCACCAATAATATGAGCCAGCAGTTGAACAAGCGAACCGATCAAATTTCAAGTCAAACTTTTTTGAAGAAATGAATTAAAATAATTTTGCAACAATTGAATGTAAGAAGTCGTTTCAACTTCAAGTTCAGCTTCTGACATCGGTTACTATTTCATTGATTTAGCTGATTAGCTAATTAGTTGTATTTTGTTAATTTTATTTTCCTTTAAAGGTTGTTATTAGTAAATTGTTTTCTATTTTAAAGGGGTTCAAGTAATCATTTAAACTTTTTGATATAGTCAATGTGGGGAGCAAACAAAATTTTAGGTAAAACCGGTAATACTTATGTCCGATTTGTATTTTAACATATTCTGAATATATGATATTCTTTGAACATATTTAGTCTGTAAATAGTTTTTAGAGTCTTATTTCGATAATGAAGGGAAATTTTAACATGTTTTTCCGATGAATAAATAATATTCTACGTAAATCAAAATGCAACAGCATGGAAATTTTTCATCCTCCTCAATCGATCATGTCATACATCTAGAGACTCAGTTATCTATATCTTTTGCTCCCTAGGGGTTATCTTCCTTATGAAAGTAAAAGAATCATGACCTTGAGGTACTCTAGTGATCTTTTTCTTTTCAATGGGATGTTATTGGGACGTTTCAATTGGATGTTATGATAAAGAGTAAAGTTTCGGTACATTTTTAAAATTCTTAGCAATTTTATTTTATTTTTTCCCTCACGATCAAAATTATACACGATTACAAATTATTCCAATTCGTTTGTTATTTATTTGTAAATTAGAAAATACTGTAAGAGGGCATATTTTTTAAAAATGATATAAAATGGTAAACTTTGAATCGGTTTGTTATAACAGACATGTTATGATTTAATGCCGGATACATTACAGAATTGAAGAAGGAGGATGTAGGATTTTTTTTTTCTGTTTCATCATCAAAAATTTTAAAGTCACTGTTGAGCGATTTAGTGTTTATATCCTGCAATTGGATTAAATTCGATAAAAATTGAAAAAGTTTATCAAGCAATTCTTCTTTATTACCTTTAGTATCTAGACCTAACACATTAACTTACAAACTAAATCATTTAGAGAAAAAGAATCGGATATTAATTCCTGACGATCTTCAATATGGATATCAGTAGGAAATGAAAAACATCTCAACTTTTTTGTATTACGATCAAATGCATCGTTGAATAATATAATGTTGAACAATAAAATTGTTTCTATATTTCCACTTTTAAGAATGTTTAACACAACAGGATTATCATTAAGAGTGATCATGTTTATATAGTTCGGGTAGCACAGTTACTCAATAAAACTTAATTTCGTAACTAAATTGTGGGGTAAATATATCTCTTTTATTCCTCCTTAACTGTGATGTATTCCAAACGCTTAAACAGTCTCAACAAAACAAAGGAATATAATAACCGGCTGTTACTACGAGTTTAGCGACGATTTTTCCCAATTACTAGAACAGTCACAACGGAATAAATGCACAGCATCAGATACCAATTTTCCTAGCTTGCTAATAATTTATGTATATACTGTCTGCACTTATAAATACTTACAATTCTCAACCACAAGTACCGGTGAAGAAGGCGTGCGTCGTCATGTATTTTTTAGTAACAGCCAATCCTTTAAACTGTTCGCGTAACGTTTCAATTTGTTTTTGAATTTTAGTTCACCTTTAAATTCTGGTTCATTTGCCGAGTCCCAGTGTAGACGTTGTAATTGACATGTTACAAAGAATGAAGCTCATTTGAAAAGAAAAAGTAGTTTATTTAATGATGAAGTTTAAAAAAAGAGAAAACGCACACGCGCGCATTTCTGCGGCTAACATCTCGAGATCTTGCATGCTAATCCGCGTTGTATGTCGCGCTGCTGAAGCGCAGCGAAACAATTCCCGTAAGAGTATATTTATTTAAAAAAATTACATAAGACTATATATTTCAACTAATTATATGGGCTACATATTTTATGTTACATATTTCGTGATAACATACAAGCCATCTC
>BMAW01096087.1:0-13957 GCA_019974015.1 Nephila pilipes
TCTTAGCCCTGAGATTGTAAACTTTTTCTCGTTAACTACTTAAATTTTTTATGAAAATTATGGCGTTCATTTGAAAATTCTCAACATCATTCTGCTGTAAGTACAAGTGTAATTACTCATTTTGCTTAACATTTATTTTATATTTTCTGGTAAATAGAACCGTGATGGTTTCCCATTTAGATAACAAATACCAGAGTTCATTCATATACTCAAGAATAACTCTATAGTATTGGGTTTGTTTGTTGGAGTAACTGTAACACTTGTGAACTTATTAAACCGATTCTTAGTAATTTAGGATATATTTTAATTGATGAACAAACATGTCACTTTTATAGCATGAAACTATACTAAACATAAATTTTTTTCATACTGTTAAACCACTCTAAAATTCTACCAAGCACACCTTGCATGGTAATGGAGAGGTGTTTTTTGTCAAGATATTATGTTATTAAACAACAATAAACGAAAAGCTGCTACTGACTCTAACCAAACATTTTGCTTCTAATGTAACATAGAATTTTGACTTAAAACATGCAGCTACAATAAAAGTACACTGAAAAATGAAAGAATTAATAACGTATACAAAAAACTCACAAACAGAAATTGTAATAATATCGAGTAGTGAGATAGTACCACATTCCCTCAGGAGTCTGAGTACCTTTGAGAAACCTAGGTTCACGTGCATAACAAAGATTTTTTCTTATAAATATAACTGCAATAATCCAAACAACAACTCTAAACAAGCTTTAATGTTCCTTGATTTTTCGTGTGCCATAAATAGAAATTGCTATCGACATGGTGTTGAAAGATTAGAGCCATCTTTAATGCCACCTCGCTCACCTGAGGTTCTCAATTTAACAAACTGTTTTTAAAGCTGTGTCGGCTTTACTGTAAAACATGAATTATAAATCTGAAAATCACAGTTAAAAGATATTTTGGGCGTCTTTATAACTGTAACTGCAGGAAGAAATGTAAGATTGGGGTGCCAAATGCAACACTGGTTATTTTCTTCTTATTCAGGATGTACTTTTGCCACAAAAATAAACGGTTTAATTTTTAGTTTGAAGTAGATATACCAAAGGAGTAAACTGCAGATTAAATGTTATAAATCGTTCAATTATGGTAATTGAAATTCAACACCATTTTACGTCGATTTTTAACAGACGAGTGAATAAACACTAAAGATATGAAGTATCGTTGCTGCTGTTAAGACTTCAATAGGGCGTTGAAACTCATTGGAATTTCACTCAAGAAGACAGCAAAAAGAATAAATGCAAGAAGGATGTCACCGTAGATCTCTGGCTAGAGGCTGGGACTGATTCAGTAGGATTACTTGAGAACCTGTACTATAAAGTCGAATACCATGGATAGTTTTCAACAAAGAAACTACCCATAAAATACAGTAAACTCACATACGTAAGTGTTTTATAATTGTAAGAATTGCAAAAACTATTTATTATTTAATAGTTTCTATTCTCATAACCGTTCATACTGGTGAGAATCTCTTGAAGTGTAAAACAGGCCGAAACAAATTAACACGATATAAATACAAAGATCATTCGACCCCATATTTACAAAACCCGTTAATTCATCTGCGGAAAGGATTGTCTGGAAAGTCACCTCTATTTTCATATTCTACTTGACAGGTGAGAAGCCCTCATAGGTTGATTACTGTAAGAAAGAATGTAAGTAAATAAGATATACAATTTGCAAAGTCTTTAGAAATTTTCAAGAATTACCTGGCTATTAAGCCCACCGTGTTACTGGGATGAAGCATTAAATTTTATAGGTCCCGGTTGTTCCACAGCGTGATGTACACCGAGAGGAGATAAAGTCAAGTATCATCTCGTCATATGGACCGGTTGGGAACATGACGTATCATCATCAATATGTTCAGTTTCACCTCTGACGTTAATGGAAACAATCACGAACTCTGCTCTGTCTAATAAAATTAGTGGCATAAATCACATATTGTTTATGGAATCACATCACACAAGTGTAGCCACTACATTTAGTATTAACTTTAGCCGGTGACAAAAATAAAAGCATAGACACATAAGCTCACGAATCGCGGATCTGAGTCCTTGAGTACCCGGACAGAAGTACGTCATCAATCTTCAGGACTGAATGCATTTTGTGTTGAGGCTCAAAGTCTCACATTTGCAAAAAAAAATGTCCAGTGATGACTGCTAAAAGCGGTTTCAACTGGCATTCTGAACTATTATATCCGTTAACAGCCAAAAGGTAATTCAGACAGAAAAAAATCAAAATAAAAAAAAAAAAAAATGGTTGACAAGAAAGAGAAGAGATCACTATGTCAATTTTGTTTATGAAAGGCAGAGAAAAAATGAATGAAATGTTGAAACATGATACCAATAGAAGCTGCGCTGCCTCTGTAAAACCGTTTGTAATATTTATGTCTCAGAAGTACTCTGAGAATGTTATCGGAAGAAATTATGTACAGGCACAATAGATGGAAAACATCTGCAGTTTATATTAATAACAAATAACAAACTCTACAAGTAATTTTACCAACGTGGTACTTCAATCTTTGTTGCATCTTTGAACAAATACCACAAAAGACAACATACAATTAACATGCACAAAAGATCACCCAGTTTATTTATCAAGAGAGAACAACTCATAGAGGAGCCATTGCTACAGTGTAATGGGTTAGAGTAAAATTAGAGGGACATTTAGTGGAATCATCAAGTAAAGGGTGGTATTATTAACAATTGATTCAAAACTTAAAGGAAATTACACATTATTTCTGTGATATAGATCCATTTCTAAGCTGAAACTGTAATAACTCTCATTTGGTAGGATAAAATGACGCTACTTTCTTTGTACCTGAATTTCATTATTTCAAAGGATCTAATAACAAAGAGATTTAAATTATGTTGAAAAAAATACAAATATAAGCTATTGTGGAAATTCACCAAAAAAGTATAAAAGGGTAACGATATCAAAAGGACTGTAATACACACTAAAAAAATCAAGTCTAAATCCTATACTTTTTAGTAGTCCGATCCATAGTCTATACCTGCCACTGAATAATGATTGAGAAACTTTGGTAAATAGTTCGTTATACAAGCCATTAAGATTTAGTTCAAAGAACTTTTTTTTCTTTGATAAATATAGTATTATGGAAAGAGATTTTTTCTTGTAACTTGTAACGTGGAAAAGTAAAAATAGTATTTCTTATTTCACTACACTCACAGTTGTAAAATTTCTCTAAAGGGTTTAGATGCGATTTTAGTGATGAACCAGATTAAATATTATAAGCACATGGAACAAAGAGCCACATATTAAGAAAATATTTGCTGACTCTTAAGGAGTGTAATCAAACACATATGGCCCAGCCTGAATTGGTGTTTTCTCACAGAGATTTTCATGAATAGAACTCTTGATGAAACTGTCACCAAACTGTATGAATGAATTTGCAGAATTTTAGCTCACAAAAACAATGCATTAAAAAAAAAATATAGAGACAGTGAGATGAGAGACAAACAAAAAAGTGTAGGTCAGAGTGGTATGTCAAATAATTCCATCAGAGAAAGAGATTTTAACGGATAAGCCTCAAATAGCAAGAGGATAACAACTTTATTACGATAAATCTATAACAGTGCTGATTGTTTGAATTCTGAATAAATATTAGAAAAACAAAATATTAGTTTTTTGGTCTCAGTATCATCTCCACGGATGACAAAATATTTTACGAGTGTAGATTTGAGAAGACATTTAAATGGTGATATGACAAAAGTTATCAAAGAAGTCTAATACTCACCGTCGTATGCATGCCTGAAAACAAATCTCTGTAATGTAAGCTGGAAGTGTCCGGAAAATTTCTAAGCAAAAGTAGTAGATTGAAGAACATTTTCTCACACACACAGGCCTGAAACCATTCGTGTGCGACTTGTGGGAAAGGATTTGCCTCAGAAAGGTCAACTCCACAACTATCTACTCGTTCACACTGGCGAAAGATACCAAAGTCACCATTGTGGAAAATTTTAGTCAAAAACAGTACCGTTAAGCGCCATATTCGTACGCCTGACTGGAGAAAGGCCATACCAAGGATTTGTGGAGAGATTTTCTGAAAGCTAGCATCGATAGACATTTTTCTTTCATCCATAATACTGGTAAAAGCGCTATCAGTGTGAATATTGTGAAAAGCACTCCATTTGAAAATTCACGATGCACATCTTCGAATCCATATTCCAGATAATCCTTAGAAGTGATGTCAGAGTGAGAGAGTACTGTTTAAAAAAATAAATGTGTCATATAATTAAATACTAATCAACGAAAACATCACTTAAATTTCTCAGGAAAGCCCTCTTAATAAAACAAAAATTTCTCAAGAATAAAGACAAAAAGTATTTAACTGCGAAGAATGTTTCGTCTGAAATGTCACTCAACTGAAAACCTTTGTAATCGAATTCAAGCTGTTTTAAGATTCCGTATTTAAACGTTATATTTTTTTCAAAACGTTTTAAATTGTTCGATGTTTGTGGTGATTGATAAAAAAGAAAGTGTGTCTTGACTGTTAAATATTCCTTTTATAACGAGACGAACTCTTTTGAGGAATAAACACCACCGATTTTATGCGAAACGGAAGTTTTTTTAAAATTACATTTCTTGTATAAAAATAAACCAAAGGATTTCTTTAATATTCTCTGGACATTCCGATATATATTTGCAAGTGCATTCGCTAATTTTCAATAAATTTATTTGTGTGTTTCTCCGATTTTGGCTCATTGAAAATTATTGTGGTATGTGTTTTAAAATTTTTCATTCACTTTAAAACAAAATGTAAAATATTTATTAGCTGTAAACATTATTTGCAGTTGTATAATAATTGCATCCTTCATTCATTAATATTTTTTGAGTAATATTAGAATGACCATTCCAGATATATTTCGTGACATGATTATTTTTAACATATAAATTGCCATTTTATATTTCACAAATTTCAAATCTTCAGCTTGTATTTTAATACTTAGAGCACATAATTTGAGGTGAAACAGATGTGTATTAGAGCTTTTAATATAAGAAATATTAAATATTTTGCTTTACGCGAGAAATTTTAGAAGGAAATTTTCCTCTTTTGTTCTGGAATGTTTCTTTTTCAGAGGCGCTGTTTTTATAATTAAAAGGGATATTAATTTTACATTTCATAATAGATAGATAGTGAATTCCTTAATGTGAAGAAATTTTCTGAAATGTTTAACATATACTAAGACAAGTTTTCGGCATAAAAATTGGGAAAAAAGTTTCGTTTATACATTATCTGATTTTATTCAACCCTGTTGGTATTATAATTATAAATGGAATAATTATTCGGAGATTGGAATTTTAACTAGTAATAATGCATAAAATGCCATTTAATTTAAAAAATACATATTTTGTTGGGTTCCCCAATGGGTAATCAATGTGCTAAAGCCAAATCGATTTCATCTCATAATTTTCCATAATTTTTGGAAGAAAGATCTCATTTTTGTGAACGATGTACGAAGTTACATTCCGCGTGGCAGCACCTTGATGTTCATTGTTGATAAATCACAACCTTTGTCTTGATTTATGGCTTATCGGTCCAGAAGGATGCATGAAAAATGAAACCAAACACCTAAATAAAACACAGGTGAGAAATGTTGAAATTAAATTTGTTCACTAATATTCTTACATATATGCTGTAAGAAGTTTATAATCGTGATACTCATCCCATGCTATAAAAAATATCACTGCGATGAGATATTAAATTAATTGAAAGAAGAAAATTTTAGATAAGTGCAAGGGAACGGTGACGATAGTTCCGGAAGTTTTCATTGCGAGACGTAGATTAGAAGCTATTCAAAATGTTTTCAATGCTGTTTTGAGCGAGGAGAGAAACTCGATCGTTAAGATGACATCCAGATTTTGATTACGATGAGAAGGATGCGTAAGTTCGTTCAAGAGGAAGAATAGAATATAATTAAATTCGAAAAAAGCAAAAACTGGATGGTATTTCTCGTGAGCGCTGCACGAAGGTGATCCAAGCAATTCAAAATATTACATCTTACGAAACATTTTTCAAGTGCGTGTAAGCGTCGCATTGTTACCGCAACCGCTTAAGTTTCACTTTTAAACTCGTCAGCGCCACGGCGTTTCTTCGAAAAGTTATAGACATTAAATGTTCTACATAAATACATTGATTTCCTCTAATATTTTAATCGGTTCTCTATGTACATACTAATTACATGTAATAGGCTTCAGTCGATGCAAACATCTCTTTCCTAAAGCGTCGAATTTCTTATGTTTTAAAGAACGGTAATAAATTCGTTTAATTTTTTATTTTAATTATTTTATATTTATAAAATATCTTGGTTAAACAGATAGCGCAAGCGAGAGAAAAAAACCCAATACTCCAAAAATTTTATTTTGTAGTTTTACGTTTTTTAAAACGTAATAATTAAATAGACAACTTGTAAATGGCTTTTTCACGGCATAATTTTACATTCTTTGTATGAAATTGACGAATAAATTAAGAACAAGTTTAAGAAGGTTTTTATGTTCTAAAAAATCACATTACAAAATTTTAAGTTTTTTATAAACATTTTTAGTTAATTGTATTGTATGCCTAGTCTAAAAATCCCCAGTAACTTTCATTTCAATCACGTCATATCCATACTTATTTATTAGGACAAAATGTATTCGCAGTATCTATTTAAATGGATATTTTTTGTAAAAAATAAATCGTACTTTGCGTTTGATTAATAGTAGATGACAACGTTTTTAGGCTTAAACATCTACAGCAATTTCCTCCAACGAGATTGGCAAAACTGTAGTAACCAAATTATCAAGTCGGAAGTTCATTACAGGTGTTGTATCAGCCGAGTTCTGTGACCACGGTTACGTAGAGGTCATTATCATTTACTCACTGCCGATGGTTTTCAGCATTTCGTGGGTTCGAGGCCTGATGTCACTGAAGACCCCCCATGTAGCTAGGGCTGGTGCGTTGTAGGTCTTTCGCGGCTTGAAGTCCACTGTTGTCACGTTGTGGAAGTTAAAAAAGGAAGGTGCGAGCTCAGGTGTCGTTCTCGTCACTTGACCAAGGTTGGAAATTACGATGTCCCTTTCCAATACTCTTCGTGTTGCTTCTAGTGCGACGTTAAAAGAACCAAACCAAAATAATATCAGCGCTGATATAGGATTCTTTTATCCTGAGCCATTGTACGCATTTAAGATATTAAGACATGTGCAATAAAACGGGATAAATAAATTATTTTTGGATTTATGACTAATGTTATGACTGATTTTAAAAATAAGAAAGAATATTAATAGTTTTAAGTGAATAATAGAATCACTTTGTAACGTACGATAGGATACCTGTAGTATTTGCAAAATTTGAGTTTCAAAGTGTGGCCGTGTTAAGTGAGTGCTCATGGTCGTGATCTCGCGACCTTCTTTGTTCCACTCGAATCATGGGTTTGATTTGAAAAGCAATTATATACCAGAATTGTAATGAGAATCGAGCCTCTTTGAAGCTTCAAGTCATTTCATTGATCTGCTTATCTGACGTCATTGAACCTGTCTGGGACGTATATGGGAAAGAAATCGGATCTCACCATCCTTCTGAAAAATTTAACATTGCTGGAGTTAAAAGTTGCCATGCTGCATAAGAGAGACTGAAAGTCAACAGAAATACCTCAGCTTTCTTCTTTCAAGTATGTTGTCACAATGAGTGACTTGTCTGTCTGTGTGAAAGGACCGTGCAACATTTTAGGCCCTTTTACAGATGGGTATTACATCTCTGATTTTGGAATTTCTTTCTCTAACAGTTTTACTGATATTCATGAGTACATGAAATGACTTATGAATGGTCAATTGCGTTCTCGGGTATGAATGTATATTCATACCAAATTTCATTTCAATCTGCCTAAATAAATATATACAGTGTCCCCTCACGAAGTAATGTGAAAATGCATAGCAACTAAACTTCTTTACCTACTCAACTGATTATAGGTTCGATATTGATAGGATGGTAGTCAATAACTTGTTTCGTTGCTGTAATACAACCTTAATATGTGAAAAGTTTGTTAAAAAATGAATCCATGGATTGTAGAAAAAATACAATTTATTTTTACAAGAAATCTGTAAAAGTGTAAATGTCGAAATTAATTAAAATTAATCTAAATTATTATTTAAAATCATATGCACTTCAATGTTGAATAAATATATATATTTTTCTAAGCAAAATGTACTCGATTCTTATCAGTTTTTATCATTTTTTATATCCACGGTAGTAGAAATCCTACCCAAATGATTCAATACAATTCGTAAATAAACAAACAAACAAACATGGCAAAAATTAACCTTTTTAAAACATAAGCTGATATATCAAAATATTGAGATTGAAATCAGTCGTTTTGTAGCTATTTTTAAATTTACGAGAATTTAGTCATTCATTTTGGTAAAAATTACTTTTTCACAGATTTCGCTATTTCAGAACTAACCAAGGACTAAAATGAAATTTTTATATCGCAAGATTTCTAACATGACAAAAATTGTACTGAGGTAACATTTGTAATTTCTTCGCTTCGCGATAATTGTTGCACAGAGAAGTTATATAATTTTTTTTATTTATATAAATATGTTTAGAAGTTAAAACAATAATTTACTCGATTATGCTTAAATTTATTTAACTTAAAATTAAGTCATTGAATTATAATAATCTAGCTTCGATAATTAACATACAAGATATAATTCTACAAAACTTTAAGAAAACTTTTCTTATATTCCAAACGACGAGATGATTAGTTGGAAGCCTACCAAAATTATGTTGAGAGGTTGGTTAGAATTCAATTTACCTCGAAGCCCAAAATGTATAACAAAGGAGGAATTTAGAAATTAAAATAGAACTGATGTGACGTGGAACTAAGTTGAAGTTAAAACATGAAAATATTTCTTTTATGTAAATAATTTGAAGTTGCATTGTTTCAAAGAAACAAAATTCTCCAAGTCTAAAATTAAAAAATAAAGAGATGAAACAATTGGGATTTCATTCCATGAAAAGTTTGAAAAATGTATTCATTCTATGCAAGTTAAAAGATTTAGTTAGAATTCTGATTATTTCGAAAGCCAATCGTTTTTAAATTAAACATCAAATAAGGGAAATTTCACTTGAATAATAAAAAAATAAATAATAAAACAATAATTTCTTACAATATATTGATTTTATATAAAATGAAATGAGGTCATTCCTTTGCAAAATTCTTGCTTCTGTGATAAGCATACTTGTCTTATTTGAACAATACTTTAAGCGATTGGATTAACCTTTAGAGGCCGGGCGGTCGCGTTCGCGACCAAAAGGAACAGTATCTTAAAGGACGGGTTTGGTCGTGAAATCGACCAAGGAGTTCCTTCCCCTCGTAACAGCTTTCGAAACGCTGTAGAGCTCGTAAATGCCAATCACTTTACCACCCCTCTTTGTATTCGGAAGTTTTAGTGATAGACCGCCTTTGTACACGCTTCTCGAATAATCCCTTTTTTTCTCCCTTTTTGTGATTTTGAATTGCAATATTTTACTTTAACTTGAAGTATTTTGTAACAGAAATAATTTCGAACATTTTTTTTTAATATATCACAGACTAATAACTTCACTATACTTGAAATAAAATGATTTATTTTTCTCAATTTGATATTTTCTTATTATTTTGAGCAAATTTTTTACGAGTATAAAAATTTGGCGTAATCTATGAAAATATTATTAACAGTACAAAATGTGTGAATTGATATGCTCAATTTTTCATACAAAATTTAAATAAAAAAATTTAATTTCTCTTAAGCAAACAGTTTGTATTATTTCTATTTTTTTGTGCTAAATATTATACCTAAAATAAGATTTTTTCTTACTGTAAGAGTAAATAATTAATGGATTATTTTATATCGTACACATCTCATTATTTGGAAATAATTTGTTATCTTCTGATTTATATTAATCTTTTTATATTATTGTTCGAGTTAGTAGTTTTAGAAGAAATGCATGTTGTATAAAAATGTTATCGTAAAATTTTTTATGAATTTAAGAGATATTTTTAACATAAAGCAATTTCTTTTACTTTGATTGCATAAAGTAGGATAATTTCATATTTGCATAATGCAAAAGAAAACAGATATTACCAGCACAGATAAAAACCCATACTTAAAAGTTGTTCAGCTTATTATTTCTATTATCAATTAAGACTGCAAAACTACTTAAAAATTTATTTGTAATCTTTAATGCAATTTGCGGACAATTTACACATAAGTAAGTTTCCACAATTTGTTTTAACATTACAGAAACTTACTGAAATTATTAACTGATATTAGAATTATAGAATGACAATTTTAATGATTTCATATAAACATATTATGTTCAATTACATTGCGCAAATTTATGAGCTTTAATTATTACATTGACTATTGGTGTCTTTTTACAAACCTGAGTTGAGCAATTTTGTAAAATTATAAGAAAATAATTTTTTCACAATATATGGATACACATAAAATATGCATTCCAGAAAGAAAGAAAAAACTTCATCTTTAAATAAATAATTAATTAAATTTTTTACTATTTTCAAGATATTATAATGTTTTAAAATTTTCACCACAGTGAATTTTAATATTTTTAAGTTATCTTTTTCTTAATTTCTTAGAATCATTTTTCACAATTCTATGTATGGATTTGGTTCTAATACTATCATTTACATTTTTGCAATTATTTTTTTTCTATCAGTTGCTACGAAAAACAGTAAAAAGAATTGTTACGTCTAATTTTGAAGGTTGTTTTTAAAAAAGAACTATTTATCAAAATCCTTATTGCATGCGTAGAATAAATTCGATATCTTATATTTTTTTATAAAAATGACTTGGAATTGTAAATGCATGGTGTCGGGAAAAAGATAAAAAAATAATAAAAAATTTAAAGGGGGGTCAATGAAATAAAATGGCGCATTCTATGAAAGAAAATTAAAATAATATGCTGGAACTATGAAAGTTTGTACATATATTTTAAAAGTTCTATATTTAAAATAAGGGTATATAATTTTTTTTACATGCTCTCATTTTAGGGAACTGTTTTCCCATAAGTTAGCATGAATAAGTAATTCAAAAATGGTAGAAATATATTTTGAAATAGAATTCAACTCATCCTTGTTCGATAATTTCTTTTCATTATAGCGGTGGGAAATAAAATTTTTATGAAAAGTTTTAATTACAAACACAAAACACTGTAACCACACACTCAAGAAAAAAAAAAGAATATTTTGAGTTATACTCTAATAACAGTATTCGAAAAAAGAAAATAATTTTTTTTGTAACAAAATTAAAACATGTACCAAATAAAGTGAGTGTTAGAAAATACAATGCTCCGTTGAATGAGTGCTGAAATTATTAGAATTGTTAAAAATAAGTTTACAAAAAAAAAAACTGCACAAAACATGACCTATTATGCAGTAGTTGATTTGTACCAATGATTCTAAAAAAAGGACGAACATAGTTAGTTTTTCGAACCATGTATTTTCCTTATTTGCATTCATTTATGAATGCAATTATTTTTTATTGATGATCCATTCATTCATATGCAAATGTAAAAACTTGTGGAGATAAATTGGAAAAAAAAAAAAATAGAACAGAAACTAGCAATACCTACATTTCCCCCTTGTTTTTCTCTTCAAAAATCTTTAAAAAACAAGTTTCTGTAAGTTGAATTGAATTTTTAAACTCAAGCAAAATACAATATTATATAATACAATTCGCAGTAAGAGAAAAATGCACTTTCATTGATTATTTTAATTCTAAAATTCTGCCTAATGAGTTGTATTTCTTGACTTTATCATAACTAGAGAAGGTTCTTTGAAATAAAACATTCTACTTCTTTCTTCAAAATAAAATTTTGCAACGTAAAAACTATATATTATCCTACTTGGTTGTTAGAAAACTGCTGTGGAAAAATTCGCTTTTCCTTTTTTCCCCACCTTCTAACATTAGATAGTTGAAACTCATACCACAGATAAAGTGTCAATAAATCTTTAGTGTCCAGCCATTCTAAGCCTGTCTATCTGGATCTTTAAATCTTTGAATGCACAATGAAGTGCATTCAAAGCTAGGTTAGGGTTAGCTCCGAAAGTGCGGAGTGCTATCTTAAACCGTATACATGAAAGGGAATCGAGATAATTGGTTTCAGGGGCACTATTCTTTCGCATTCATTCATTCCCGATTTTATTGACGTTATATGTGTCGGCAATTCCTTTCTTACACAGTCGCCGTGGATGTCCAGCTTATACGTCTAATAAACCTTAAGTTTTTAAATATATGTTTGGGACAATTTTTTTTTTAAAGCATTTTTCACTAGCCTCTTGCAAGAAAAGCTTTTTTAATTTGATTAAAAACTGTCTTTGGTCAACAACGAATCTAGTAAAATTTTTCGGCAATCATTTTCATTAAAAAAGTAGCAGCTAAAAAGATTGATTTTGTTGAAGCCATAAAAAATTTCAGAATTCAAAGCTAGCTCGAAAACAATTTTTTGCTTTGTTCGAGAATGAAAAGATAAAAACATTTTTTGAAATATCAAACATGGAAGAAATTGTTTTTACTTTTTCTTTAATCTTAAATATTTTTGTTTCCAGGTCACTATACCTAACTATTTTATGAAATAAATGATGGCTTTTTTATAGAAATAATTATAATAAGGGGACTTTAGGAAGGTTTCCTCCCCGATCCCCAAAAGTTTTAGCTTCTCCTCTAACAGTATTACACTTTGTAATAAAAGAAATGTTACCCTAAGAACTGAACTGAATTGAATTATTTTCTTTCTGTATTTATTTTGATTATTACTATTTTCACTTCTTATCACTAAAAATCTGAGTATTACTCTTTTAATTTTTGGTCCATTAGATTGAAAAATATTCCTTAAATTCTAAGAGTAATACTCAGATTTGTGAGTATTACTCTTAGTGTTCAGACATAGAGTATTACTCTCTTTCATACATAATTTCAGTAACATGCTAATGTTATTGAAACTATACATGAAAAATAAGCAATTAAGCTCATCACGAATAACATTTTATACAGAAAATATATATTTATAAAATATTTCATTTATTTTTTGAGGAAAAAAAATGCAAGATTTTTCTTAAGAACAATATACATATTTTATTAATTATAATTCGGTAAGAAACAATTTCTAATGGCTCAGTAATATAACTGTCAAAAAGCACAACTGATTTTTTTAAAAAAATATAATATTTATTGACTTTTAGACAATCGATGCTTATAAATAATATTTAAACTTGAATTTATTTATTGTACATTTGCTCTTCATTAGCACATAATGTGAATGTCCCTTCACGGATATTTATTTCGAGTTTCAGAGAATTAAACAAAATTAAAACAATTGATCGTTGATTTGGTGGTCGTGGTATTCTAGTGAAAACGGTCGCAAACCCGCGGCCGACAGTTTTCGTCGGGTTGCGGGTTCGAGTCTTGATGCCACTAAAGACCAATTGTGTATTCGAGATTGATACACGTAAAATCTGTCAAGGTTCAAAGTCTTCCTGTTGGCGTGGTGTGGAAGTTAGGAGAGGGAGGTGCCAGCTCAAATGTCATCCTCTTCATATGACCGAGGTTCAAAATTACGAGGTTTACAACTAATAGTTTAAGTGTTGCTTATAGTACGACGTTAATAAAACTAATCAATCAACCGTCGTTGATTTGAGAAAATAGGAATTTAATCGAAAATCTATCACATTGATATATTCTCAATATTTTTCTTTTCTTTTCGATTAATCATTTTGATTATAAAGAATAATATTTATCTAAATTTTCTAACGGTTATATTATTATATATTTCTTGAAGAACTTCAACCGTAATTTCAAACTAAACATTTCAGAATATGTTACATGGATGGCTTTGATATATATAAAATAAATTTATAATATTTGT
>BMAW01096096.1:0-13344 GCA_019974015.1 Nephila pilipes
TGATATTGCATTGCTATGTAGAAGTTGTGGATTTTAGGAATAGGTTTCCATACTTGATGTTTTCAAACATTATAACTGGCTATTTTTTTTACTTCCTTGCTCTGCCCCTACAAGTCTTCATCATTTTAGAGGTTCAAAAGTATTTCTGGAGATGGATCTGAATCCCTCATTATATCATCCATTGTGAGAGTATATATGGTCATCTAAACTTCTCAGTTCAAATGTGGGAGTGACCATTTGGTTCACCAGATGTTCCAAATAATAAAGAAATGAAATTGGTAGACTTGCCAAAAAATCAAAAGAAAAAAAATTATATAAATAATACTTTTCTTTACTTGTTTATAGAAGAGTAAAGAGTAAAAATATAATTAAAGATTAATTTTCCTCTCACGGAACTAAAGCCGGTATGGCATAGTAGCAAAAAATAACGAAGTTGATAGGTTTTTTTCCCACTTCAGTTTGAACCCTGAAGTGTTTGTAAAAACTAGCGCCTGTTCACAGCCCAAATTGCCTATGGGAGACCGAAATCCTGGATCTAGCCCACTTAAATCAATAGAGAATTTTTTTAGACATTAGTCTGTACGCGAGCCCATATTCAAAACATTGTTGAATGGAAATGGCTGTACTTTGGTGATGAGAAAGATGCACCTATTAGGAATTCTTTCAAAAAACTCGAAAGCACAATGAAGTGGGCAAAATATTGTAATATTTTGAATGGTACCCAACCTGATATGAGGGTACCCCATCATCAGATGCATTCTTGTACTTTGTATTATTTCATTGAAGTGTTTGTTTTTTTATCTGTTCGACAGATCATACCACCATGCACCTTAAACAAATTCACATTTCTTTTCTCAGAACTCAAGTAAAATAAAATAGACAGGAAAACTTCAGCAACCACCAGCTATCACAAGACTTAAGGACTTGAATGCATTAGTATACACTTTATTGTAAGAATTTTTTTCTTTTCATAGAAATGGAAATTTGCTCTAATTTGTTTTGTTTAGTTTGTTCTTTTTATTTGATGCCAACATACTTTATTTCTTTGAACCCTTTTTAACTATTAACTA
This sequence comes from Nephila pilipes, assembly GCA_019974015.1. Classification (NCBI taxonomy): domain Eukaryota; kingdom Metazoa; phylum Arthropoda; class Arachnida; order Araneae; family Nephilidae; genus Nephila; species Nephila pilipes. The sequence goes on from BMAW01096096.1 coordinate 1,071, forward strand.
GTGCAATGTACTAACATTGAAGATTAACTTTTCAATAATGATGATCCATTCCCTCCCTTCCATTTTAAGCTTATATGGTAACCAACCGCTAAGTTAAGAAGTAAATATTGTTCCAGGGCAACCGTTTTGACAGCCTATGTGGATTTGAAATATTTTCCATATTCCAGAAAGTTAATATATTTTTTCACTTTTATCAAATATATATTTTTAACTAATAAATATAATTATAACTTAATTTGTTTTAAAATTTTATTTTAAATTGTATATGTTTATGTGTGGTTAATAAGTTTTACAACCCCTCCCTTTAATTTTAGTGTTAGGCGACACAGTGTTAAGCATTGTATTTATTGCCTTTACATTTTCCATATACTTCTTTTTTTTTTTTTTACTTGATATAAATGTTTATCATTATAAATAACTTTAATACATCCATGAGTACTTGCATAGTTTGTGTTGCAAACTAATACATAAAATTATCTAGTCCTTTTGGTATAGTCTTGTACTTCTTGGAATGCCATATTGGTTGGATCCTATTTTAGCTGTCATTACGCCTGGTATTTTTCTTGGTGGGGATATTTTGCATCCTGTGTTTTATAAAGCCAAGTATTATTTATTAATTCATATTTTGCATTGTTTTGTGTTACAATTAATTTAATCACACCATTTTTTTTTTCTGTGGTTTTTTTTTGGGAGTGGTGATATTACTGCATTTGTTCTATTTCACATAGCACAATTATTTTTATAATTTTGTAAGGAAATTATTTCATGCTTTTAGTATATATATTGCTTTCAGACTTTCAATACCTTCATGAGAATGTTTTGATGTTTTGATCATGTCTGTTTTTTGGTAAAAGCTTGATCCGAAGATTTACGAGTTTGATAGTAAACTTTAAATTCATTCTCTCGCACTTGGTTCTCGCTGTGTCAAAGTAGAATTTGTTTATAATCCCATAAACTGATGACATAACTTGTTTTGGTGTTGTCTGCTGGTTCATCTTACCAATGCTCTTTTCCGACACACCAAGTATAAACTATCTTTTTATATTGACAGTTATCAACTGTTTCAGAAATGGATCACTTTCGCTGTATTTCCGTGAATTGCCGATGATAATGTGTTATGGCATTAAATGAATTTCTTAACCTGGGATGAGAGATTCATCAATCTATTTTCTAGCTGTTGAGATTTTTTTTTAATGAAGGCTCGCATTATGTTTATCTGCAATCTGTGCATGCGCTGTAGTATCAGACGGCAATAAGGAAATATCCCTCATGGGAACCCGCTTTCCAAATTGAGGTAATGCTCATGCACCATACCTCCTGGGTAACGTGGAAAAGCAGCTAATTGAGAATGTTATTAAATGAACTTTTCATTGAATATATTTAATAGTTGGGACGCTATTTTCCTAGTACAGTGATTAATCATCTTCAGTATAACCATGTTTTAATTTTGTTCTTATATTTTATGAATTTCTGATTAATGTGATTTTTCAATGTTATCGTTTTCTTTTTTTACGAAGAGATGATTCATCTTCAACATCTTCTGCCAAATGATCGTATGTTGAGAAGGCTTATTGTTGAACAGTTGGTTATTCACTGCTTGGTGTATCACTGGGTAGCAGCATTGGTTGTGTTATTTTAATAGCCAAACCTAGAATGAAGGAAAATTAATCTTTGCAATGTTATCTATATCCTCCTACAAGATCATGCTGAAACCAGATAGCCTTAATGGGTTTTTTTTCTGAGAGTTCAAATTTTTTACTCATTTTCAACTATAATGTCTTCACCTCAAATTTTGTAGTTATGTTAAGAGGTAGTCAAAACTAAAAGCCACCAATTATAATTTTTTATTTTAAAAAAATGTTATTTTTATTATACATTGAAATCCTTTATAAAGATATCCAAATTCCCTTTGCTTTAAATTTATACTGAATTCAGAAAAATAGATTGTCTATTATCAGCATCACTGTATAAATTTCTTATTAATGAAAATTATTATTTATATTTTACTTGTGGAAGTACTTTGATGATTCCTTTATTATTGCATTTGATTTATTGATTAAATTAAATTATATGTGTGTTTTAGATTGTTTTCATATAATCTAATCTGTTTTTGATTTTTCATAGTACATATTATTTTATTCATTTTTGATGAGCAGGACAGAATTCATTCATCTGTCTTCTGGTTTCAAATTGTATTTCATAAAATAAGAACATCTCAAAAAACAAAGATTTACATTGAATCGGTCATTTATAGATTGTGTCAATATGCTTAAGAAAAAAGCTATGTCATTCACTTTCTTGAAGTTATGTACACAAAGTATGTCAACACACTCATGAAAGCAAGCAGTGAACTTTAAGAGGAGAAGTGCCCAACAGGTGTTAATTTTTGTGTCTTATCAATCTGCAATAACAAAAAAGGAGAAAAACAGATTAAGTTTTGATATTGCAAGGGGAACAATAAGAGAAAGCTTTTGCCATATATCTTTCTATTTAACCAATGGTTTCTTTGCTTCCTAATAGACTCTTGAAAAAAGGTGTGGCCAAAGTAGACGAAATGCAAAACAAAAGTTTGCATAATATGATTTGGTTATGGAGGAAAAGAAAATATTTGTGTAACTGAAGTCATGTGAACATGTATCAGTAAATGTAAACAGTAAATATGCATCGAGTAATTTTTCTTTGTAAAACTGCATCTGCTTGACATAGTTCCTGATGGGCGAGGGATATATATATCGAACACTCCATTGATATTTTAAATTCTTACTAATATCATATTGTGATTAAAAAGCTATTTCAATATTACAATATTTTCCAATTTCATTGTGCTCTGGTTCTGAAAGAAACAAGAATTTAATTCCAATATGGCTGGCCTGATTTCATATCACAAAGAATCAGGAAACTAATTTTAAGCAAAGTGAATACAAGTGTACATTGGGGTATTAATTTACTGTTTATTTCTTGGAGCATCCTTTCCTAATGAGTGCATCTTTCTCACACCAGCGTAGCCATTTCCATTACTTCAAATATGGTGCATTTACTTGTATTTCAGTTCTGAAAGAAATGTGGAATTTTATTCCTGCATCTAGATACTACAATAACAACATATTGAAATTTCAAATCACAAAGAATATTTAAAAAAAAAAATAAGTACATAATTTTAAGTTATTTCATTGGTTATCTCATAAATAAATTTATTTACATTCATTTTTTTGTTTCTTGGATGGCTCTAACTTTTTGGTATTGTCGCCTCTGGATATAATAATTTTATTCGCTGGGAAGTTTTCAATAATGTTTGAGTCAACAGGATTTAAAATTAATTATAAAAAAGAATCCAAAGTTTTCTACGTGAGATCTATCTTCATCATTAGAAAACTTGATCCTGTAGTAAGTTTGTAAATGATTCCCGTTCTGTCTGTATTTTAGCTGAAAAGGCTTGTTCACCAGGTGTATTTCTATTACCAGGTTTTCAATTTCCTTCAGTTTCCTTTTCTTGTCTTAAGTTACTCGCCCCTCATCGATCACCAAACAAATTTTCACTGTGTTTGTATTAATTTAAAGAATTATCATCTTGCAATTTTAGGTTAATGAATATGTTTACATATTACAAATCGAATTGAATAGTCGATACAAATGCAAGAGAAGGAATGATACATATTTCTTTTACATTTATCACATTTCACGCTGCACCCACAATATCCTGAATTTATTAAATTTCATACTTATTTATCAAACTATCTAATTGTTTCTATAGTCCATGATACCAAAGGTATTTTTCAAAAAAAGTAATCATTCATAATACTAACATTTCTTTTATCATGCCGCTATCGTGATTTGGAGATATTTGATGTTAAATTCCTCCATTGAAATTATTCTTCAATTGTCTTTCCTGTAGCTATGTTCCGTAGAACAATTGCAAGATTTGTCTAAACTGTTTATTAGTTTCTTCCACCCGCTTCTTCATATTTCAGTTGACTTATGCCATCTTTCTAATTCTTCATATGTTGATTAAAGATCCCACTTATAACAATAGGCCCAATATTGCTTCTTTTTCCATAGTATTTTTTTTTTTAAAATATTCTAAATTTTACGGTTTCATCTTTATAATGGAAAAAAATTATCACATACCAAAAGTTGGTCTGTCTATTTCATGTAACATGCTTTTTTAGTTTCTTACCACTTATCCTTAATTCTTGGCCTTTAATTTTAGTATTTAACTGCCTTTTCCAGCTACGCATGATGTGCCAACTGCATATTAAATGGAATTGTGATTCCTCAAAAAACTTTTTTTCCACGCATTGTAGAAAGATGGATCATCGTCGGTCATGAAATATTTGGTTTTAAAGTGGCAGTCACCTTGAATTGCGTTGAAGAAAGCGACAAGAATTTCTGAAACATACTCTGTTTGAGTAGCAGATGGTTACTGGGAAACCAATGATTTTGATTCAATATTAACCATTATAGTGGTTAGCTGAAAACCATATCTATTGGTACCGTGGGTGGAATCTTATCATTATAATTTCTTCTCCATAGATTTCTAGCAATTTTAATAAGCATAATTCATGATACAAAGTTAGTTAATTTTTTTTATTAACGTCGCACTAGAAGCAACACGAGGGCTATTGGCGATGGACCCGTAATTTTAAACCACGCACAAGTGACGAGGACGACACCCGGAGGCTGCACCCCTCTCCTAACATCCACAATTACTCCAACGGGAGGATGGCCCTGAACAGATTTAATAATGTGCATCGAGTTCTGGCTACATCGGTGGTCTTTGGCGGCCAAGGATCGAACTCCTGCGACTGAACGAAAAACCGCCAATAGTTCACGACCTTGACCACTAGCTACACCACGGCCCATACCCATGATACATAATAGAAAATTTTTTTCTTTCAATTTCAGGATAATCATTAAGACTTCTACCTATTAGAAGTACTAAAACGGGATTGTTTAATTCCTTTCATCTCTTTCACTTTCATATGGACAGATACTCGCATCTTCTTTGTGTAAAATTGCTTCTTTGTCAATCGTGGCAAATATTGTGAAGATCCTTTTTTGTGGTATATATGCTATACGTTCAGTAGCAAAAAAATTTGATCGAATATCTTGTAATATTTTGTTTATGGTACACCTTATTTTCAGCAAATGCTAACTTTTTCGATCTTCTGCGGGTAGCGTAGTTTGCCAATTTGGTATTTGGCAACCAAATGCAATTGACTGCATTCAAACTGTTATTTCAATAGCTTCTTCGTGTTGTTTCGACTACTTTGATGAAAGCCGGATGTTTTACCGGATCTCACAGATCCTCCAGACTTCATACACCGCTCTCTTTCTGCTTTTTTTAAATTTTCAGTACCACTCCTATGACAAAAAATAACTAGTATCTGACATAATGTTATTTCATTTTTCTCCTGCCACTCTTCTTTTCACAAATAATTTATTACTTTGTCTTTTTTTCACTTTTTTTTTCCAATTCACTGTCACAATAAAACGCATATTTTCAAACTTAAATTTAATTCTTCATGAGACTGCTGGATGTGTTTGATCATGTCTTCTACGCAATCGAAACAGCATATACCACATACCGCACATTCATAATTACCAACCACATCTCAGCTACATAATCCGCATGATACGATGGATGAAATATCTTTGGTGCGGTCACAAGGTTATATTTCCTTGAACATTACATACCTCTACGCCCTGAAAAGGACTGTTTTTGCAAAAAAAAGTTTGTTCCGACATTTTACGTAAGCTTGATTTGTAAAACAAAGCTCAGGTCCGTTTTGAACAAATAATCTTGGTTAAGGTTGATAGCCAACCAACAGTAATACAGAAATTTCTAGAACAATCTCTACCAGTCGAAAGGGGAAACTCGAAATCCCCTCATAGTAAACTCAGAGAAATTCTCTTAATCCCTACTGATTTAAGTAGGTCTTGTCCAGTTTTCGTCCCCCATAGGCAATTTGGGCTGCGAAATTAGACGCTAGTTTGTAAATAGAAATCACAAGTCTTGTTGCCAAAACTAAAAGCTATTTCATTTTAAAACTAATTTGATGTACTGTTACGGAATTTTAAAATTCAAATAGTTGTACATTTCATACATACATAAACATAATCTGCATTATTGATTATTTTTATGTGTGTGTCTTATCTGTTCGTCATTTTCAATAACTTGTAATGAGTTCTTAAAATTGCATCATTTAACAATGCTAGTTGCGGTGATTAAGAATGTGTCCGTTACTTTTGCTTGCAGTAACCTCTGTTGACTTTATCCTTAGCTTCGAATTTTTAACCATTTCTGACATTGCGCTACTGTATTAACGTACAATTTTATATGATGTGCTCTTCATGCAATTTTTTTTTTTTTTTTTTTTGATATCTTGGGATATTTGCTTAATTATGGTTGCTGCTGAACACAACTTTTTTTTTTACAAGACGTGTGAGGGCTCTGTTTAATTACTGCCGGAGTAAAGATTTCCAAAAATTCAATCTTTTGGTCGATATTCTTTCTAAGAGGCAATTTTTCAACATGTGCTACTGCTGTTGTTTTGAGAAAATGACATCAACAAAACTGCATACATAAAATGAAGATATATTTGTAAGGCTCAAAATATTGCAAATATAATGCCATTTTGTTTATATAATAATTACATTTAATTTGTTTATGTATTTTTACTCTTTCAAAATATATTTCATTTAATATTTTTATCGTCTTGCTTATTTTAATATCCAAAATGAATATTATTGTTTACTTTAATATTGCTTGTCTTGTTCTTGCACATTTACTTATTGATTGGGTTTTTCAAGTGACAAAATCAGTTCTTTTTTTTTTTTTTTTTTTTTTTTTTAAAGAAAATTTATTAGAAACGTTTTAATGCTTTAGAATATTTTAATGCCAATGAAGTAAAAATTCTCGTAAAATGCTATCTGTATATCTAAGGAAGGCCTTTGTTGCCTTGTGCATCCTTAACCTCACTAATCTCACCTTTATTCTAAAATCTATTATCTCTATAGTAGATGAAGAAGAAATTTTTGATATTTATTAAATGGAATGCATCTTTTAAAAAGGATAATAGTCTTTTGTTATTTTATATCCTACAAAAATCAATAAATCAATCATTCTGTTATAGATTATGATCTTAGAAATATATTCCTTTCGGTGACATCAAATGCATTAATATTCTGTAGTACTATAATTTTAAATTAGTTTTAGTTTCTTCAAGAAACATTCCCACTTCCAACACTTTAGCCAATAAGTTGAATTCACTTGATGAATTTAATCATCTCCAGAATATATGTATATACCAATATATAGAATAAGATCAACTCCACTTTAGAGGATAATATTATTAATACCTCTCTTTATCACCTGAGATGCAACCACTTATTTCTCCAAAAATCAGAAACTATTCATACTTCCTCGATTCATCCCTACATCTGTAATCCTATTCAAATTAAAATAGAACTAGGAAAATCTGATATGATATATATTCGTATCCTCCTTACAAAAACTGACGCCATGCCAAAAAAAAAAAAAAAAAAAAAAAAAAAAAAAAAAAAAAAAAAAATTAATGGACTTCAAACAAAATCAAAGCTGGAAAATTAAGACCCTTAGAATAAAAATGGATTGAAACAATACTAGAACTATTGAAGAATGCAAGAAGTCATACTTCAAGCTTTGGTCAATCTGATGTAGATCAGCACCTCACTTGTCACTCCATCTTCCAAAAAACCTCTACTTACCATTCCAAAACAAATACAAAAAACCAAAGAAACAGGTTTCTGCGATCAATTGACGGTCTCAGGGCATGTTTTCTTATGTAAATACAGGAATCATGACCTTACATCTAATTATTTTTTTTTAACCACGAGATTTTACTTATCTGTAGGGAAACGCGTGACGCATTCCCCGAAATACCCAGTTACTCTTTTTTTTTTATTTTTGACCTCTTTTGTCAACCATTTTTTTAAAACTTTATCTCCAGTCATTCAAATGTCTAGATTATAGTTGTACCTTTTTGATGCAGCATAGCCATATATGTCTCTGATGCTCAGCTGCCCATCACTCACTCTAAGGAAGATCCATTCTGGATCACTTCATATACCCTCAGAGGCTTACTTTTCTATAGGTATATAGGTATGAATTTCATTCATCTGAGAAGTATCTAACATCCTCTTTTTCCTATAGGGTTTACTCATTTGTGGTGTTCAACACCTCAAAGAGGCTTTATTTTTACCTCCTCCCTCCTAATTGTCAACTAAATTATATATTGTTTTATTTTATTTATTTTTATTTTTATTTTTTCTGAAAGTTCGATCACAATTATTATTCTGTTTGGCGCAACAGATCCATATCTAGCACTTGTGCCATTAAACTTCATAATAATTTATTTACTTTGATTTTAAATGTAGTTTTATCAGAGGAAGATCCAGCACAAGTGTCATCCTCATCACATGACTGAGGGTCAAAATTACGGCATGCCTGCAAGTGTAGTCTCTAATTGTACATGAATAAGCAATCAAACAATTGAATTAAAAATTTCGAAATATATTAGTGTTAAATGTATCGAAAAAAGGAGAAACACATTTTTTCAAATATGATTCCATTAAGTCATTATAGTATTGGCTATTCCATGCAAGTAATCATTGGAAATGAATTTTTAGAATACTACGTCAAATTCTGAATAGACTGTTACTCAGAGGAAAAGAAGAATAGATATTTTTGTCCTCCATTTCACGAGGCGAAACTAAGCATTGCAACTAGTTAATTACGTTAATTCTCTTAAGTTTGTAATCTTATAATGTTTATAAATTGATGAAAATATTTAATAAAACATTTTAAGATGTACTAAAATTACTTATCGAGATTAGAATCAATCAGCCAGTAATCCAATGACCCCTATCCTCCAAGGAAAAGTCCCCTCAGGAGCTTGCCTTCTTTAGACAAATATGGGAATCATAAATCTGATGTACTCTAGAGATATTTTTCTTCCCCGAGGAGTTTTCCTGTCAGTGGTAATAATCGGTGACATACCCCGGGATACCATAGAGATCCTTCTCTATTTCCAACCTTCCTTCTTGTCAACCAATTTTTATCTTTTTTTAATCCCTTTTTTCAAACGTCTAGATCACAGTTATACCTTGTTTGGCGCAGCATAGCCATATCTAGTTCTTGCGCCATGATACTCCAACATCACTCATTCTAAGAAAAAGACTTGGTACTCGAAGAAATTTGAGCGTTATTAGAAAATTTTACAATTATTAAGCCTTATTAAAATCTGATTCATATTTTTAAAATAAGAAAGACAAATGATGTGATAGTGATTGTTCATTAATACCGTTCTGAGAAGCAACACGAGGACTTTTGGTAACACCTCGTAATTTGAAACCTCGATCAAGTGACGAGGATGATACTTAAGTTGGTACTCCTCTCCTAACTTCCACACCGTGCCATTGGGAAGACTTTAGGCACCGACAGATTTAACGTGCATCAGTCCCGGCTACATAGCAGTGGCATCAAGGTCCGAACCCGCGACTCGACGAAAACCGCCAGACATGAATCCATGGCCAAGACCACTAGGCTACCGCTGCCCCCCCATGCCAATGGGAAGACTTGAAACCTTACAGATTTGAAGTGCATCAGGTCCAGCTACACCGGGAGTCTTTTGTCGCATCAGGGTTCGAACCCAAGACTCGACTGAAACAACGCCAGTCGCGAGTTCACGACCGTACCAACTAGGCTACCTTAGCCGCAAATCATTCAGAAAAATAATAATTACAATGATCTGCCAATTTCTTTATAATATCTTCCATCTGTTTTCTAACGCATTTGTTGCATGTCGCGGTTGAAGTAAAATAGCAGCTAATTCTGTAATTTGAGATTTTGATATTGTTTCAGAAACTCTCAGGGCCTACCCTTTTCAGATACGTATAGACATCCCTCACCTGAGACATTCTAGTGATTGTTTTCCTTTCCCGTGGCGGTTACTGTCTTTTGTAAACATAGGGATACACCCCTGGGATATCCTGGCGACCCTTCTCTATTTTCGACCCTCCTAGTCAGCCAATTTGTAATTTTTTTCATTTTTTTCAAATGTCTAGATCTCAGATACACCTTGTTTGACGCAGCATAGCCATATATAACTCTTGCGCTATTCAATTTCACCATCACTCACTCGCTGTTTCAGTTAAGTTTCCGTAGAGGCCGTGGTAGCATAGTGCTCATGGTGATGGACTCGCGGCCGGCGGTTTTCATCGAATCATGCGTTCGAGGCTTGTTGCCACAAAAAGCCCACCGTGAAACTGGGTTGACGCATGTTAAATCTATATAGGCTCAAAATCATCGGAGGAATGAGACGTGCCAGCTCAGGTGTCATCCTCGTCATTTAACCAAGACTCAAAATTAAGAGTTTGTCACCAGTAGTCCACGTATTGCTTCTCACGCGATGTTAATAAAACCAACCAATCAATCAATACAGTTTCCAAAAACATAAATTTCTGAATCTTGAATAAATTTTTATGCGATTTTTTTTTTTCATTGATTTTCTTGAAATATTTTTGAAGAAAATTATTTCTGAAAGATGTAGTATCAAAAATCAATTTTTCAGCATTGTATTTCTGAGCTAGAAGTAGGAATCCATAATATCCATAAGGCTGAAGACACAGCCGCGCCTTTCAATAACCAGAGACAAGAGCAAAAGAGTGTAGAAGCCATCATTTTCACCGTGCATGTTGATTTATAATGGGGATTTTATAGGAATATTTCAAAGTCATATGGTATTCACGTGGTGTAAGGTGGAGGGATTCTGAGACAATTGTCCTGGCGTCTATCAGTCTAGAACGGGGGCGCCAAACTTTTTTGATCATCGACCCCCAAAAATTTTAAAATTTTCTTTCCGAAATTATATATATATATATATATATATATATATATAATGATTCAACTTAAATTTATAATAGTTTCACCAAAAAGTAATTTAATGTTCTTATTTTTCCGTTCTTTAACTCAAAAGTAAAAAGTTCATTCCTATTTTCCGATCGAGTTCAAAATTATCCTTTTATTTATTAGATCCCGCGCTCATAAAATCTGTTGATCTGCTTTCCCGTAGCCATAAATCTGTTAGAAATTATTCCTCTAAACCGGGGGTCTGCATAGTGGTCAAGTCTATCATGGGGTTCTACTATGGGTCGATGAATGAATACCAATGCTATTCAATAGCAAATTTATTGACAGTACAGCGACTCTCGTCAGTAACAACATCAGAAGTTAAAACGCCTTACCTAACTAGCCAGATGAGACGTCTTTTCCGCCTTGTTGGCAAGAATTCTTTGGACCCACTGGTTCAGGGTTCGAAACAGCAGCGGCATCCAAGGTCGCCAACTCACTCTCTCCCCCTCCACAGGGCACGGGGTAGAATAACATACCCCCATGTTTCGTCCAGTGTCGAAGTGGTTACTCAGGACTTGAACACTAGATGGCAGCACAGCCTATACCTAATGGTTGCATTTGCTCCCAACGTAAAATACTTGCCTCTGTATGTCTAACTAAAAACAACCTCACATAAATCACGACCGATGATATTCCGGCTCTTGCGCACGAGTCAACGAGACCCTCCACTCAACACGAGACAGCCGATGACTCAAATGCAAACTGTCCCAACCAAAACTCAATTCAATAAGGAAGGGATGCATATATGTGAAGCACTGTTTTCCATTTCACAAAGAGTTCGCAGAATTCAAGGAAAAATTAAGTACCCGATCTGGGAAACCATTGCAGACCGGCAGTCTCACACAACCCTAGAAGTGTAAGCACACCAAAGTTTAAAGATCTCTGGAGAATTGGAATTGGATGACAAGTAAAACTTTTAATCGTTAAAATACATGAAACAACCACTGTGTGTGTGTATATATATGTGTGTGTGGTCATTTTGCAGAAAATCCCTTTTAGTTTTTGACCTTAGTTCACTTTTGCTATTTCTAGTATTGCTCAGCAATAGTCTTTGCATTTCTCATTATTAAGAATTTTCTCATAATAAGCTAAGTATAACATTAACGTAATAATCTCTTTAATATTTTTTATCCTTACAGATAAAACTTTTACAGAAATGGTTTCGCAAATTTAAAAATAATTTTCAGTCCTTTTTTTTTTTCATGTTTTGAAGAAAATGAACACATGGATGAGGATAAAATATATCATTAAGGTTCCCGTCTACCCACCATTTTGATTTCATCAGCTTAATGTTAATCCTATGGAATTTCGACTTTAATTCTC
>BMAW01096103.1:0-10056 GCA_019974015.1 Nephila pilipes
ATATATATATATATATATATATATATATATATATATACAATATATGGGGAAGGAGTTAAATTTAATTGAATCTCAAATAACTTTTTATGGAAGATAGAAGTATGCAACAACAATTTAGATATCATTCTTATCATATAGTTTAGCTTGAAAACAATGAAATCCGTAGCATTCTTGTAATTTTCTTATTTCAAAATATAACCCGAACTTTCAACTACATCTATTCACTAAAAAAATCATGAAAACTATCATCGAACTATATTATTGCTCAAGAATCGTACTCAGAAAAAAAAAATATCTCTCTGGAGAAAATATTTACCAGATAATACAAAACATTCCATTAAAAATGGTTGTTGAGTAAGGAAGCAATTTATTGCTCTCGGATCGTCAGATATATTATTTGGTCTGTAATGCTATTTTCTGCTTTTATTTATTAATTCAAATTTCACTACCTAAATTAAACAATTCTATGAAAAAAAACCTTATAGGTACAGTTTCATTCATATTATTATTTTATATAAATAGAACTCAGAATAGGATATCCATAACCTCTGAATAAAATTCATTGATTCTCTCTGAAATACAATTTTTACTTGTATCAATATGTTATTTTTAGTTCAGAGATATATGGATATGCACATTTCATAGATTTTGCTATTTTCCTAAGCTACTCGTAGGAGGCTGTTATTCTTTAGGGAGTGATTCGTCAAGGTAGACGAAAGCTCCTGTAAAGTTAGAATTTCATGATATACTTATATAACAATATTTATTTTATAGAATTTATGTAAGCAAATCTAAAAATTCATATAAAATCATCAATTTACTAAATGAAAAGGATCCTTTTATTCCTAGCTTTCTTTTTTTTAAAAACTATTTTTCTTTAATCCATTTTCATTATATCTGAAGTTGTAAGTTATCAAGTGATAAAATAATATTACTTAAAGAATTTATTCTTATAAATGTGGAAACTATTATTGTGTTTGTTTTCATTCGGAGCATATACATAAATATATTATTGAGCATATTTCTAAATTGTTGTTCTGCGAAGAGAAAATAGTTACAAACGGTGACTCATGTGTTCTTCCCAAATAGCTATTAAATTAAAATTAAAATATACAATCTATTTCAGTTGAAAAAAGCTTCAGTTTATTGTGATGTCTATCATTAGTTTGCTTAACTTACCTATAACAGTTCCAGATTTCGTCATAAGCCAATTACATAAAACGAATTAAAAATTAAAAAAGTTCATTTTATTTAACGAATCATTTTGCAATCTTACAATCTTTGAATGATAGAACAACAGTTACATTCTGCTTGTGTAGTAATATATTACTGTTCTTTAGAAATCAGTCTTCAAAATAATAAATTATTTAACTTAAATGGAATGTAAATGGCGAAAGAACTACGTAGGAAGAAAAAAATCTTTTTTTGAAAATTAGTAAATCCCTTTGTATAAGTCTAAATTTACTGTACTCAAAGTTAATTTCGAGGTAGCTGCAGTAAAAGTTGACAATACATTCACTTTTAAGAGAAATGCAATTAATTTATCTTAATAGCATTTATTTCATATTTTTTTTTATTTCAAAGCATCATTAAATAGAAAATTAAAATTTAAATCATTTTTAATGTTTTTGTATAAATTATTTAGAAAAATTAATTCGGTTCATTAAAGGAAGTAAAATTTGATACAATAGTAAGAAATTGCTTTAAATGGATCAGCAAAAGAAAAGCGAACGAAACAACTTTTTTTAGTCCTAAGACACATTTATTAAATTCATATTAATTAATTATCTGGTATTTTGAAGTAAATACTAAGAATCTAATACAGATAAAATATTATTCTCAGTAACAGAATTATTTAAAAAAATTATAAATGGGTTCACTCACCCACGCACACATGTATTTCCCCTCAATTAACCCTTGGAGACGTTCATTCTGAATTATTTGATTTGAGAACTTCAAGCGAACGGGCCAAGACTTATAATATAATTATTCACTTTTAGTCATTCAACAAATTTATCTGCTTTTGTAATATACTTATTGTAACCATTAGTGACAATTTTTTAGTTTATTTTGCTTATCATGGAAATTACATAATTAGTTGTCTTTCAGGATATTCCCTATACATCAGAATATTTATAGGCATAAATGTAAATTCATCAGAAAGTTCTTGACGTTTCAATTCTTCTACAATTTTGGTACCAATTTTATCATTTTCAGAAATTTGATGAATAAATATAGTACCAGAAGTAACCTTAACAGCTTTATAAATGGTTTTATCGCAATATAAATTCTTAATAAGCGTGTCATTTTAAGAACTAGCACGCTTATTCCTTTGCTCTTCATTTACTTCTTTGTTTATAAAATTTTGTAGGATCTTTGAGTAGCTCCGTCAGTCATAGGTCTTGGCTCTTGGCTCTTTATCGATAATTCTTTAAGAATAGCTAAAAATTGCTACATTGCATTTCTCTGCTTCCACAGTTCATTTCTTTTAATCCGAAGAGAATCTCCTTTCCTTTCCATTTCATAGAGAATTTTATTTTAGTTATCAATACCTTCACGGGGATTTTCCAGCTCTTCGGTATAATCCTCAATTTTTATTTCTACTTCTTTTTTCTTTTTTTTTAAGTTTCGTTAAATCTTCTTGAAGTTTGCCGAACTCTAAGTCTGTTCCTTCTATTACACTCTCACCCTTTTCATTTTGTATAAATTTCTTACCACTCAATGCAAACGCTGTACTCGTTGGATTCGAAAACATATCTTTGTCATCGTTAACTCACTACATTTCATTATTCACTCCTTTTAAATTTGAAACTGACGTCTTCGAAAAATGACTACTCCAAGTGGGTTCAATATTGTTTTTGAGCATAGTGTAAGCTTTTACAAATGTTTCGCCTTCAAATATTAGTAAAATTTTTCAATCTATGGACTAGTGGTTGAAAAGAGGGCGAATGGATATGCAACGAAAAACAAGTCCGTTTATATTTTTTTAGCTGCCGAAATTTACTTAAAACATTTCGTAATTGATCTCCAAATTACATGTGCAATTTTTGATTTTCATATTAATTTTTTTAAGAAAACTTAAGAATTTAAAAATTATATAAAGATTAATTTTTGAATAATTCGAAAAATTGTTTTAAGAAAATCTTAAAAGAAAATTTGTTTCAACTCTTACCTACAATAAGTAAATATGACATTGAAAACTATGTATTCCGATCCAGCGTAAATTTACTTGGCTTTATAACCACCTAATAATATTGATTAATTGAATGACTTTATAAAATTAAAGAAATTTAATAAAATATACTTATTTTAATAAAGTTAAAAATTTAAAGTATTATACCATGAACATCATGTTAAATATTAATACTTTTTAGTGAAAAAAAGTATTTACATTTCGATATATAATTCAAAATTTTAAATAAAAAAAATTATTACTAATGTTTAAAATAAAAGAGAATGTTTGAGAAATAAATTAATACTTCCTTGGCATTTTGGAACTATTTAATATAAAACATGTTCTGCCATTTGTATTTTAACACAATTTTGTATACATATAAAAATTTATTTAGTTAGAAACCATTTATTAAATGATAATAAACGAGTATATGTGTATTCATTTGATTAAGTATGTAATTGACTATATTTTGAGTAAATACGATATGAAAGATTATAATTTCAGGTTGCATGAAACAAAACACTGTATTATAAAATTTATGAATACATATTTTGATAAAAATTAATTTAATAAACCTCTTTATGAATATTAATTTTTAATCTATTAAAATTTATCCATTAAAAAAACTTTTCTTAATCATGAAAAATGGGTCGTAGTCCTTTTAATTATAATAATAACTAAGCTTTAAAAGATAATATTTGTATGTGCAATGTTTATAAGAAATATATCAGTGAGCAATATAAATATGTGATTACAAGTAATCTGAATATTGTTGAGAATAAAAAATCAACAGATATAAATAATAGAGCTAATTTCCGACTAAAATTTTGAAAAAAAATTTCATGTTAAGAAACAAATTAATTTATATATTTGTAATTTTATTACTAAATTGGCAATTAAGTGTAGTCTTTCTTTAGAAGATTTTGATATTGGAAGGGTTGTATTATTCATAATAATAAAAATTTGTCTTCAGGAAAAAAAGATATTAAAAAAGAAATAAAAATTTAAAAGAAATAAAATATTTAAAAGAAGTAAAAAAAAAAAAAAAAAAAACTGTTATAAATCTTCAGGACAGATTTAATATTATTTATGTAAACATAGTGCCCTAGAAAAATGCAATTAAAATTGCACAATGCGATACAATTGGGGCATTGAATGCACAATGCGATACAATTGGGGCATTGAGGCATACAAGTTCTGGATAATGTCTTGAGATATTTCGTACCATATTTGTTGTAATATTACATCTAAAGTTCGTTCAAACTCGTGGGATACTCAACTCGCCGTCCCAAATGATCCCAGATATGCTCGATTGGAGACAAATCTGGGGATCGGGCAGGCCAAGGAAGGGTAGTAACAGTACGGAGATAGCCTTGTGACACCCTTGCCATGTGAGGCCGAACATTGTCTTGTTGAAAAATGGCTCCAGGGAGCCGTTGCATGAGTGGCAGCACATGTGGTTGCAGGATGTCATAGACATACCAATGGGCTGTCATGGTGCCACGGATCAATACTAGGGGCGACCATGTATTGCAGGCAATGGCTTCCCATACCATCACACCAGTTGTGGGAGGGATGTGCCGCTGTAAAGCAAAGGCAGAATTGAGGCATTCACCACGGGGTCTCCCCACACGAACACGATTGTCATCACTGCTGAGATTGAATCTGGATTCGTCGCTTAAGAAGACCTAGTTCAATTCCCCTGCTGTCCAGTTTCCTCGTGCGCAGCACCACTTCATACCACAAATTGCGGAGCCCATTACGTGTGCTGCCCTTGACGTCGATGGGTAGGCGTCAAGGGCGTAATGAGTGCTGAGATACCAAATGTCCTCCAGCCAGGTGCCTTCGTATGGTTCGAGAAAACACAGGGACCCCTAGTGAAGGTATTACCTGTCCCTGGATGGCGGCTGATGAAGCAGTTGGCTGTAGGCGTTCATTTCTTACGATGTGGTATTCTTCTCAACTACTGGTCTGTCGAGAGCGTCCTAAGCCTGGTCTTCGTGTAAATGACATCTCTCGGATCCACTAGTCCCAACACCTACTCACAACACAATCAGAGTGGCCTAATTGACGAGCTACTCGCCTAGGTGACCACCCAGGTTCCATCATGCCGATGATTCTCCCCCTCTCAAATTGCGACAGCTGCTCATATTGTCTTCGAAAACAGTGTAATGGCATGTCTACCTCAGCTCTTCTTTCATATACGATTCAGCACACTCAAACAAGCTTTGGTTACCTGTTTTATACTCCACCGAGAGCGGCGTGAAACACCCTCTACCGGCAATACATAATGCGCAATCACGCTGCATTTCTAATCATTTGCATATCACTAAGACATGAAACTTCATGCGAAGTTTCGTTACGATCCCGCAATTATTTCTTGGTTCGCTAATTTTTTTGTACATGAGTGTACAATCAAATCAGAAATCAACGAAAAAAATTACTTGTAAGCATTTTTTAATTCATTAGGATATTATTGAATAAGTATCGGAAATCAATTATTTCTGATAATAAGCGTTTTTCAATAGGTTACTGTATTATTAAGTATGAAATCATTTAATATCGGTTAACAACGATAGTAGCTTGCCTAGTTAAAAATAACACATTTTGATATTAAGCATTTTTTTCCACCTTATAATTAATAGTGAATTTCTTCTAAAAAGTTTAATAGTTACGAGTCCATAAGAATAACTTTATTAATGGCATACCAGGATATATTGATCTATTTAAAATGGAAAGGTAAGATGTATTTTTTTATTCCCGGAAGTTTTCTGTCATAATATTTTTTTGATTCTTAATGTTATTTAAGATAAGATTTGATTCGGAATCTGTTATAAGATTCAAATTTGTAGAAAGATAATGGAATTAATAATAATGCCAAAATATTTAGTTCTAATTATCCATACACGATACAAATTTTTAATATTGGAAAAGGAAAAGGAAATCATAAGAAAACTAAAGGAACATTTCTTTGTAATTTAAATCCTCGCTCACATTTAGATGGAAGCGCTGAATACTAAAGAGCTGCACACGGCCAAAATATCCTACTTTTCTCACAGCTATTATTGATCATACGTTTAAAATATTAACAAGAATTGAAAATATTCTGTATTAATTTGAGAAATTGATTCTTTTTCTTTATGATTTAAGACATATATATTTAATAAGAAGAGAAAATAACGACGAGAATATTTAAGCTCATACCGGGTAGTTATAATTAAAGTTACACTATTCAGAGAGCTGTAGAAACCGTTCTGCTTATCGGGTTTTGATGAAACTTGGAATATATGCTATATGGACCATGGAGAAAAGGTTTCTCTAATAAAAATAGTTCAAATTTTGACCACTATGATTAAATGTGTTGCCCTAAGAAGGACAAAAAATGTTTTAGAATCATTAAAATTTATTCAATTACAGAATACGCTCAATATGTGCTCCATAGATATCAATATCGTGTTCAAAGTACATTATAGCATTTTCAAAGGTATCGCGAAGCAACTCACGAAAGATTTCAGCCACATGACGTATAATGCTAGCTTTCAAATCAGATAAAGTCCTAATTCCATCTCCATAAACACGGTCTCTTAGAAATCTCCACAACCAGAAATCATAGGGAATTAAGTCGGTCGAACGAGAAGGAAATGCATCTGGGAAATGTCTTGATATTACAGGATTATCACCAATGTTAACAATAAGCAGTGTTTTGACTTGGCACCCTATGTGAAGAGTTGCTCTATCTTGATGAAGATAGTGGTTTGCAAACATTGTCATTCCTTTAAAGCAGGAATGATCTGCTGTTGAAGGAGTTCACTATGCCGTGCACTCATGACAGAGCATCTCTTAGAAACTTGGGGAGTGAGAGTTTTAAAGAAAAAAAGGTGCGAGGATAAACTCAGCAGTAAATCCACACCAAGAAGTCATGTAAATTTAATGCAGTGGTTGTTGATACAGAACATTAGAAGATAAAGTATCCCAAATGAGGCAATATTGACTATTCACAGGTCCATCTAAATAACCTGACCATATAATTTTCCCAAGACTTGCGTCATAAAATTCTATTCTAGCCAAAAATTGCCAAGCAAATTCAAGGTGTTTTTTTTGTGATCTTGTTTCCTGATCTTGTTTTGTCATCTTGTTTTTTGTGATCTTGAGGTTTTAGCGTTTGCATCACGTGGATCTTATACGGATACCATTTTAAAATATATCGCACAATTTTTCGTACTTTTGACCACGTAATCTCCAAATCGCGTGGCATGATCGATCACTTGCTGAAGAATAGATGGAACTGGAGGCTCTTTCATCCACAGCAGTAGCGACTTCTTCTATAGTTTCATTCCCAACCGGTTTCCGCCCTCTTCCGGGGAAACACACCCAAATTTCCAGTCTCTTCAAAATTCATGATCATCCTTCTCAAATCAATCCTCGATATGGGGCCTTTTCGCAGATACTTTAAGGGGTGTCGGAACGTCAAATTTTTCAAAAAATCATGATTTGAGATTTTTTTATTTCCAAATTGTATAGCTTTTCACCTTTCTAAAGATACCTTATTTTTATCTCTACGATAATTAGAAGCTTCAAAAACTTAGTTTTAAATAAGCATTGAAACGGGGCCACGCCCATTTAAAGGGCCAAAAAATGTAAACAACGCACTTCATTTTTGGACGATAATACTATGTGCTACTCTAAATGAATTTTTTTAAACTTTCGTTATAAATGAGCCTTTCTTTTATTTGCATTTGCTCTTAAGAAGTTTCACTGTATCTGTGACTGATAGATATTTGTTTATACTTGCATAAGCACGTTTTAGTTCGACTACTACGAGCTTGTTCATTTTAGTTAGTGTTTGTTTCAAAACATATAACTGAATTGCTGCAAATATTTGTTGTTCTTTTTAGTTAGTGTTTGTATCAAAACACATAGCTAAATTATTTTAAATTGTGGTTTTCAAGCGATTTTATCATGCCTAGATCAAAGACAAGAATTTTTAAAAAAAGGAAAGGACATTTTAACAAAGGCAGATGTGAAAGTAATGACTCTTCTATAGGAAATAGTGATGTAGCAAAACATTCCAAGGAAGAAATAAATGTATCTTCCAGTGAAAAGAAGGTCAAAAATATGGATACATCATATTCGAATGATACTTATTCTGGTTTTAGGAATGTCATTATGGATATCAATCTTTTAGCCTATGCACTTTTTGAAGCTGTAAAATGTTTAAAGTGTGGTAAACAAGGAATTAGATTGTTACAACATGAAAAAAACTGTGGTGAAGCTGTTCAGTTTGATATAAAATGTCCTTCTTGTGATTATAAATATACTTTTTATAATTCTAAGCAGTGTGACAATAATTTTGAAGTCAATAATAGGTTAGTTTATGCCATGCGATGCATAGGGAAAGGGGCTGAATCTGCAGTAATGTTTTGCGGTATTATGAATCTTCCACCACCACCTACAAAATTTAATAATAATTTACTGCAAGCAGCTAGAGAAACTTGCGAAGAAAGTATGGCAGAAGCAGTTCATGAAGCTGTTGAAGAAAATGAAGGAGGAAGAGACATTGCTGTTGCGGTTGATGGTAGCTGGCAGAAACGAGGCTTTTCTTCGAAGAATGGTGTAGTGACAGTTACAAGTGTGGATACAGGTAAAGTCATTGATGTGGAAATATTATCCAAACATTGTATTTGTCCGAACAAAACTAAGCATCTTCAAAACTGTAAAAGAAATTTTGTTGGTTATAGTGGCAAAATGGAGGTGACAGGTGCTCTATCAATTTTTCGCCGTTCTGAATCGAAGTACAATGTTCGATACACAAGATACTTGGAGGATGGAGATTCGAAAGCATATGATTCCATTGTAAAAAACAATGTGTATGGGAACGAGTGTACAGTGACAAAATTAGAATGTCTTGGACATGTAATGAAGAGAATGGGGACACGTCTTCGGCGCTTGAAAGCAAAGATGAGAGGTCAAAAGCTTTCAGACGGTAAACCTTTGTCTGGCAAAAACAGGCTGACAGAAGCAGAAATTGATCGTCTACAAACCTATTACGGTCTAGCCATTCGAAGAAATTTGTCCAGTGTAAAAGATATGCGACAAGCCGTGTGGGCAATATTTTTACACAAACTGTCGACTGATGAAAAACCTCAGCATGGATTTTGCCCATCAGATGCCGATACATGGTGCAAGTTTAGAAAGGCAGAGTTGCTTGCGGAAACCTATCATCATAAAAACAGTTTACCTGTTGCTGTTGTGGAGGCTATGCGACCCATTTTTAGGGATTTATCCAATCCAGAACTATTGAAAAAGTGTTTACATGGCTGTACCCAAAACCCAAATGAAAGTGTAAATAACGTTATATGGTCTCGTGTACCAAAGAAAACTTTTGTACATATAGAAGCCCTCTCTTTAGGTACGTATGATGCTGTATCTTCGTTCAATATAGGTAATGTATCAAAACTACAAATTTTGAGAAAATTGAACATTGAGCCTGGTGACTATACGATACAGGCAATGAAACGTCTCGACAAAGAGAGGCTGTTAAAAGCTCGATATTCTTGTTTACAAAAAACAAAAGATGTTAGAAAGGAAAAAAAGGCTCAAAAGGAAAAGAGAGGATGATAAAATAAAAAAAAATGTGGATAATTTAGAGTATGGGGTAGGAATGTTTTGATAGGTAAGTACTTTTACGTTAAAACTCATTTTTCTCAAAATGTGAATTTTTCATGTTCGATGTACCTTTTCTAAGAAACTACTGTTCATATATGTGTAATTTTTGTAGGACATGTTCATAATGCTTGCTAATATATACTGAAATGAGCTTTTTGTAAAAAATTTAAAAATGTATTTTTTGCAAATTTTTTTATATGAAAAAAGAGTGAAAT
>BMAW01096116.1:0-12677 GCA_019974015.1 Nephila pilipes
AAATAAAGTATGTCCCATTATTTTTTCTTTCCTCCCAATTGACACATAGCTTGTTTCAAAAGAAAAACCATACAATGATAAAACAAACTTTTAAAATTAATTTCGCATACACTTCTTTTAAGGTAATATTTTTGGAATCTGATGGGTGAAACATATGACGAGAATGGGGTACTTAGGCAGAAAAAAGTTGGAAACTGCTTGTTTACATGATAGTACAGGCTCATGTAATGCAATTACAGCTTTTCTGGATTGATTATGTAGTTGTCTCTACTGGTTTGTAATCAGTTTCTTTGGAATGTAAATACATAATTTAAATACTACTTTAAAAATACTCGATTACAAGTTTGAGTTTTGGATTCATCAGTCAGTTTCATTATTTGATGGTATAAATTATAGATAACAAGATAGAATAAGCTCAATTCTACACATATCCAATGTTTGTGAAGCATTGTAATATCAATTCCACTTTCGAATGAAATTTCAATTCTAAGAGATTACATAGGATGTATTCATAAACAGTCCAGTACTTTTCTTCCAGTACTTTCCAGTACATTGACAAAACTTCATGTAAGCATTTACAGAATGAAATAAATTGCATTCGTGAAAGTGGTCAAAATACTATCTTGTTTGATATTTAAAATATTATGGAAACATAGTGAGTTCATAACTATTATCCATTCCTAGGGCAATCTTATTGGACAACAGAAAAACGAAGATCAATCAAATGAAAATTATTTCAAAAGCAGATAAACTCCATCGAATAATATAAAAAATTATTAAATATCAATTAATACATTAAACGACTGATGAAAAATCACACCAAAAAGCAAAATATTATTACATTGTTCGTCTTGAATTTGATAGACCAATTGAAACAGTCAACAAATATGAAATTAATCCTTCTTCATTTTGTAAAACAATAATTAATTACATATTCATTTCGTAAGGTATTATGTAAAGAAGGTTTTTTTAATTGCATTATACATATTTGGCTTGTTTAGTTATTAAGAAAGAGAAAAAGTCTCCTTAAAAATAATTTATGGATTGTCCTTCAGATTTTTTTGATTGTGTACAAAGTACTTGTACAATAACAGAATCAATCTACATATAGAATTCGTGAGTTCTTTGTTTTAAAGCTTCATGGTAACATCTATTAGATAAAAATGTTTCCGTACATTTTCATCTACTTTGAAAATTTTAAATTATTTCGAGTAGAGTTATTCACACTGAGAGATTCACAGAGAATCAAAAACATTCCTAGCTAATTAAGTAAAGGAAATGTTGAATGAAATAGCCTAGCAAACACATTTAGGATAAAAGTATAAGATCTTTACTATATATGAAATCTATTGCTTTCATTATTTTCAAAATTTGCGAATGTCTTAAGATTCAAATGCATCTTTTTTTAAAAAAAATAAATGCATTATACAGCATATGCACTAATATGTTTTATATCCCTCAAATACAAGTATTAAAAGCAAAAAGCAGCTTACTCATTGTATTAATAAACCTGCTGGGGAAGCTTTTTTAAACAATAGGTAATTCAAAAACCAATAGAAATAATATCTTTTCAAAACATCTATTCAACTTCAGAATCACACAAAGTTTGTACTTTTCTCTAGTGAAAAATACAAGTACAAGTAATGTTTTGGTAGTATTACATCTATCATAAGTACAAGACTAATCACTAAAAATAAGATTAAATATTGAGAACATTCAATTCCTCGTCAATTTTCTAGTTTGGCCTTTTTGTAGAAAAAAATAATTGTTCATTAAAAATCTAATTTGTTTCTCACGAATACTAACTAAACTTCTCAAACTTTTATCTTTTTAAAATAAAATACAATTTTCATCTGGCTATTCATACTTTTTATTTCAAATAAATTAATAAAAACATGAAAATTCATGCTTTTGGCCTGACATAATTCTTTCTTACAGTAGAAAAAATAATTTATTTAAAAACTTTCCAACCATTACTCTTACACTAATATTACTTCACAGTTTTTGAAGTCATCACTGCTGCTTTAAAAACTATCGAACATCTTAAACCCATGCTTTTATAAGAAAATGCCCAAAGCATTTAAGACTTGGAGCTATACATTTCTATGAAGGCTTACTAACTTACCGTGTAGTGAAAAACTTCCCTAAATTCCCTAACATGCATAGGATGCCTAACTTTCCTACAATGGATTAACATTGTAGGAAAGTTAGGCATCCTTTGCATGTTTTCCAACATTTTTCCTACTTTGCATGTTTTCCTACAATTGCCTACAATGCCTAACTTTCCTGCAATTACCAGTGTGATAAAACCTTTTCCTAAATTCCCCGACATACAATAACATACAGCCAATACCCCTGCGATTTAAGTAAACTCGCCCCATTATCGGATGTCTGTTGGGATGTTCAGCTTATTAGAAAACGATAGCATCAAATTGATGAGTGGTTTAAAAAAAGGAATAATAAGACATTCGTCATCCAACTATGCGTCACCGAATGTTTTGACTAATAAGAAAGACGATTCTTCACGTTTGTTAAAAAATTTTAGGCAGTTGAATAAAAAAGTTATTAAAGATTCATTCCCTACGCCACAAATAGGCGAAGTCTTAGATCATTTGAGCGAAACTAAAGTCTTCACAACGATTCACTTAAAAAGTGGATTTTTTCATGTTCCCTTTAAGGAAAAATGTTCAAAATTTTTAACTTTATTACACTTTCCGGTTTATATGAATTTTCGATAGCTCCTTTCGGACTTTCGACGTCGCCAAGTTGTATTCCAGAGCTTTGCTGATCATATATTTAGAGATTTAATGCGAGAGAATATTGTTGTAATTTATGTAGACGTTTTTGTTATACTGGCCCGTGATGACGAAGAAAGTGTAATGAAGTTGAAACACATTTTAGTAGTAGCCGAGGAATATAGGTTAGAGATTAAATTTAAGAAATACCAATTCTTAAGCAGAAAATTAGAATTTGTGGGATATGTTATAGAAGAAGGTACGATTCGCTTTTCTTGGAATAAAACCAAAGCAGTTCAAAATTTCCCCGACCCACAAAAATCTTAAAGAAGTTTCTGGGGCCTGACGAGATATTTCAGAAAGTTTATCGCCAATTATTCAAAAATAGCCAAACCACTAAGTGATCTGCAATGAAGCAGGATTTATATATTTAGACCGAAACAAAACGAATCCTTCAAGAAACTTTAGAAAACATTGTCGACTAGTGCTGTGATTCGTATTTTCAAACAAGATAGCTCATTTGGAATCACACACGGATGTCAGTAGTCATGATTTAGGTGCTGTTCTACTACAAGAATCTGGAGATGGTATATTACAACCTTTACATTTCATGAGTAAAAAGACGACTCCCTAACAAGAAAAAAAAATTGTAACTACGAACTGGAAGTCTTGGCTATAGTAGAAGTTCTCAATAAATTCAGAAACTATCTCTTAGGAGCCAAAATAAAAATAGTTACGAGTTGTAATGTCTTCCAAAAGAAGATGTTTTAGAAAGACCTGACCCCTAAAGCTGAAGTAGAAATGTTATGCTGGATACCTGTTCTCAAGGAGAAATCACCGCGAAGATTGCAGCAGCGCAAAATAAAGATGAACGTCTCAAATTACTTAAGCTCCTGGTCGAGCAAGGACTGAAGGAAGAGTACGTGGTAAAGAAGGACATCTAAACAAATGCGACAGTGGTAGAGAATTGCTAGTAGTGCCGGAAGTATTAGAATTTGAAGTCCGCCGTGGTGTGCATAGGAAGGGTCACTTTGCAGTGTTTAAACCGAAAGATATGTTGAAGAGAGACATACATATTCCGTATCTCAAAAAACAAATCGAAAAAATCATCGCAAACTGTGTACAATGTATTTTATGTGAAAGAAATCGTAGTTAAAATGACGGTTTACTTAACCCTATACTCAAAGAGAGCACACCGTTGAGAACATATCATGCCGACTTCATTGGACTGTTGACGTTCACAAACAAGAATTATAAATACCATTTGACTGTCATCGATTTACAAAATTTGTATGATTATATGCAGTGGAGTCTACTGCAACACTGGATGTATTGCAGAAATTGACACAACAGGAAGCAACTTTCAGAAATCTCTCCAGAGATATAACCAATAGAGGTCCTGCGTTCATCTTTAAAGAATTCGAAAAGTATTGCATACAAGAGAAGATACATCATGCATGGATCACAGCTGGTGTCCCTAAAGGAAATGGACAGGAGGAAAGAATCCACAAAACATTGAATCCAGTTTTGGAAGATCCAACGAAGTGTTACAAGTAAGTTGCAGATGTACAAAGGATTTTTAACATTACTACATGCAGTAGTAGAAAGAATTCACATATTGAGCTCCTCACTAGCGTCAAAATTCGAAATCGAGAGGATCTGAAGATTATAAAAATTCTCGAAAAGTAAGAAATAAATGAAAGATTGAGAAAAAATCAGAGATGAAGTAAGAAAAAATATCCTAAGAATTTATGAAGAGAACAGAAAGTCAAACAACAAGAAGAAAAAAAAGACACGAGTTTATAATGTAAATGACCAGGTAATCATACAACACACTCAATTTGGAAGTGATCT
Organism: Nephila pilipes; assembly: GCA_019974015.1. Taxonomy (NCBI): domain Eukaryota; kingdom Metazoa; phylum Arthropoda; class Arachnida; order Araneae; family Nephilidae; genus Nephila; species Nephila pilipes. Next base: position 4,590 of record BMAW01096116.1, read on the forward strand.
AAAGCTTAGGCCCTTTTTTTTTTATTCTTACCGAATTATGGTAACCAAAGGAAAAAACCTGTATGCAATAGAAAAAATGGGACAGTATGTAGGTCCTAGTCACACCTCTTCAGCTGCCGACTACACGAAACCTTGATCTTCCGACCTGAGACTGAAAGGATTATATGTATGAACTATATATTTGTACGTATGTAAGAATAAATATATATACATGCACACACACACACATATATATATATATATATATATACTCATGGACAAAAAAATTGGCGCAATAAGAAGGAGTTGTCAAAATGAAACGAAATCTTACATACGTAATGACAACTTTGATATATGTAAATGATTAGAAAATCAAAGAAAAAGAATCATTTATTTCAGAGAAAAAGGCAAGAAAACGGAGGATTTAATACCCTGTTGAACCCCCTGTAGCGCGAATGCACGATGCGATACGATCGGGCATTGAGGCATACAAGTTCTGTATGATGTCTTATACACTTCGTTCCATATTTCCTGTAACCTTGCCTCTAGTTCGTTCAAACTCGTGGGTTGCCCAACTCGCCGTCCTAAATGATCCCAGAAATGCTCGATTGGAGAAAAATCTGGGGATCGGGCAGGCCAAGGAAGGGTATATATAGTAACAGTGCGTAGACAGTCTTGTGACACCCTTGCCGTGTGTGGCCGAGCATTGTCTTGTTGAAAAATGGCTAATGGAAGCCGTTGCATGAGTGGCAACACATGTGGTTGCAGGATGTCATGGACAAACCGCTGGACTGTCTTGTTGCTACGGATCAATACTAGGGGTGACTAGGGGTATGTATTGTAGGCAATGGCCGCCCATACCATCACACCAGCTGTGGGAGCGGTGTGTCGCTGAAAAGCAAAGGCAGGATTGAGAAGTTCACCACGGGGTCTCCACACACAAGCAAAATTGTCATCACTGCTGAGATTGAATCTGGATTAGTCGCTAAAAACGACCTGCTTCCATTCCGCTGTAGTCCAGTTTTCTAGTGCGCGCCACCACTCCAAACGGAGGCGTCGATGGGTGAGCTTCCAGGTGGGCTAAATATCTTTCAGCCTTCGTATGTTTCGAGAAAATACAGGGGCCCCTAGTGAAGGTGTTACTTGTGTCTGGATGGCGGCCGATGAAGCAGTTGGCTGTACGGGTGCATTTCGTACGATGTGACAGTCTTCTTGACGACTGGTCTGTCGAGGGCATCCTGAGCCTGGTCTTCGTGTAAATGACATCTCCCGGATCCACTGGTCCCAACACCTCCTCACAATGCAATCAGAGCGGTCTAATTGACGAGCTACTCGCCTAGCTGACCACCCAGCTTCCATCATGCCGATGATTCTCCCCCTCTCAAAAGGCGACAGCTGCTCATATTGTCTTCGAAAACGGCGTAATGGCATGTCTACCTCAGCTCTTCCTTTGTAAACGATTCAGCACAATCAAACAAGCTTTGATTACCTGTTTTATACTCCACGGAGAACGTCGTTAAATGCCCTCTACCGGCTGCCATGGCTGCGCCAATCACGCTGCATTTCTAATCATTTGCATATCTCTCGACAATTTAGCTGTGCAAGTTTTGTACAATCCGCAATTATTTCTTGGTGCGCTTCATTTTTGTCGCGTGTATATGCCATATATATATACATTTTAATAAAGGACCGCGCAGAGAATGCTGTTTTGCAATGAAATTTCATATGCGAAGACATTTGAATCGAACATGCAAATGATTAAAATTTCGTGTCCATTGAATGAATAGCGGGAGCTACAGCGCATTAGAACTGCGCACTCATCAGGTGTATATAAGAAGCCATTCTAAATCTGATAGTTTTTTTTCTGTTGGAATGATGCTGACTGGGGACGTAGAGTGTTTAGCGACGAAACCCGCTTCCAACTGTGTCCTGACGATCATCGAAGACTTGCCTGGAAACGCCAAGGGCAGCGTGCCGATCCTGCTTTAACTTTTGCACGCCACACAGGCCCTCAACCAGAAATTATGGTCTGGGGTGCCATTTCTCTTGATAGCCGGACCCTTTTGGTCATCACTAGAGGCACACTTAGTGCACAACGGTATGTCGATGACATTCTGAGACCTATTTTGCTACCGTTCCTTCTGCAGTACTCTGGCCTTATTTTTCAGCAAGATAATGCCTGACCACATACGGCACGTGTTGCTATGAGTAGTCTTACAGCTTGTCAAACACTTCCTTGGCCAGACAGATCTCTCTCCAGTCGAGCACGTCTGGAATAGGATGGGAAGGGACTGCATCTACCAGGGAATGTTGATGAACTCGCCCAACAATTGGAACAAATTTGGCAAGAAATACCATAGGAGTTCATCAGAGAGTTTTATCACTCTATACCAGTCGTGTGGCAGCTTGAATCCAGGCTAGAGATGGGTCAACATTTTATAGAGCTTTCCAACTATGTAAATATGTAATAAATTATGCAATTTTTATAAAATTTTGATCATTTTCTGTTCTGTACATAATTTTCTATCTGCCAATTTTTGTCTCCATCGGACAACTCCTTGGTGCGTCGGTTCTTTTGGTTATAGAGTATATTTGTATATATGCATATACATATTATGTAGAGGGAGAATTATGGGAAGCGAGAAATATACTTGCTGGAAGGAATAGAATATATAAAATAAAATCGAATAACGACAGTTAAATGAAATAACAAAAAATAATAACTCATCTTACTCATAGCCTGAAAGAAAAAGCAGATACAATAACCATTAGTGTTATGGCTAGTGTTACAATATTATTTAAATTGAATGACTTCTTTCTATTTAGACTGATTTTAAGTTTTTTTAATTCCAGTTTAATTTCATACTTTTAAGTTTTTTAATACGTTCTATAATTGATTTTGAATGATACTCGACAAATATAAAGTATGAACAAATTGATATAATTCTTATGTCACAAGTGTTGCAATAAAGCAACATACTGTTTACATGAAAGCATTTTACTTTTAATTACTGCAAATTATTTCTTTTAAAATTATTTCTTATCACAATTTAATATGTGATAGGTTTGATTCTCCTGATTAGATAGTTTGAGATTAATTTTCTATCCAAATGTAAAACGTTTATTATTTATTTTCTTATTGAAACAAAATTCCTCTTATACAAATGAAAAAAAACATTACATGACTAGCTATAGTTATGTATAAAATTCTAATTGGAATATAAAAAAAATAATAATTTATTTTTCCCATAAATGGATTACAAAAATTTTTGTATAAGGTATGTCATAAAATGCTTTTTTAGATATAGTTAATACCAATATTAGCTATCATATATTACCTATATTTCTAATTGTAACAGAATTCTATTCTTGGAAAGTGTTTATTGGGACAGTGACAGAATTGTCCGTATGCACATTTTTTGGCAAAAAATCTACATCTGGTAGGATCTTGTGATTGGTCGCTTTGAACCACTTAAAGAGAAAAAAATGATACCATTGATTTATTTCAAATTTTACATTAGTTTTAATCAATCATCTTCTGAACATAAATTGCTATGTTATGTGTAAACGTTTCATTGGAAAAGGTATAATTTAAGAGAGGGAGATGTGCGCCCCATCTCATAAGTTTACATCACGTGTCTGTGAATTAACATTCTTATTCCGTCCCTTAAGTACAATGAATGAACTCTTTAGCATAGTAGATATGTTAATATTGAAAAGTAAAGATATTTAAGTTATTTTGTCGTAAATAGGAAGTAATTGAAATTGATGGCGCAACAGCCTTTGCTTCTCTTCTTTCATCATACAACAAATAAATAAATAACACAAATTCGGTGGAGGAAGTCCAGTGATTATGGCAGTTTCTATTGTGGGCAATATTACTGCACTCAAGTCGCTTGTTTGGCTTCTGAATCTATTAAACACAGTTATTTACAAAGGCTGATGACTGTTAATTCATTCAGAACTTCAAGATTTTTCACTGACATTTCATGATGCGAAAGAGGTTTACCGTATCAAGGGTCGAACTCTTCGAAGAAAAGAATTTTAAGAGAAGAACTTCCATGACGAAGAACATATTGACACGATGAAATTCGTCATTATAATTCACTATACAATAATGGAAGAAATTTAATTTTGGAATTATTTCAAATTTACTGCCGAAATTCGATTAAAACAGTAAAATCAAAAATTGTCATAGAACACACCAATACACGAACTTTATAAAAATTTCTTGTTAGAATAATAAATTTGTATAGTACAGAAATAAAGGAATTAACAAATGTCCAAATCAAATAGTTTCTTAAACGGATGAAACCCGACTTTAAAACTTTATGTTATCATTAATGCTTCATCACCCTTAACTTTTGGTCAATTTTTCAATAATGTTTTATTGAAGGGTGATTGATATACTCGTATAGACAAGAATTCATACGCATAAATATTCAATTATTGTTCTCATTCATCAAATGTATCAGCAAATTCTTAATAGAGACCTATGGGTAAATGAAATAAATTATGATTCCACTGCATATCTTTTGAAAACCATTATTAGCTGCCAGAATCCACAAACAGTATGCTACAGACAAAGCACATGGGCTTCAAAAACTTTCGAGGCAGCTGTGGATTATACATTCGAATATATGGTTCATGGGATAAAGTAATTGATAATCTTTTCCTAACGATAGCTGTTCTTCAATAATTGTTTAGGTATGAAATAGCATCCTGAAGATGATTGTTTTCTTTTTAAAGTAGTTCTAAAGATTGAGCATTTTAGCATTAAAAGGAATATTTGATCAATTATTGCAAGACCTTATCATTCACTAAACTGTCTATTTGCAGCTATTAAAAAAGCCTACATTCTTTCAAACAATGCTGTCCCAAGAAATAAACTGAGAAGATATTTCTCTACAACAATAATTCTCACAGTTATTTGAAAATAATAAAAATACCCGTAAATTGCCAAAACTTATTTTGATGAATTCACTTGAAAATCAACTTTATTAGGGCATGCTGATGCATCAGTATCTTCATATGGTGCTGCTTTTGGATGTTGTGTAAAATGAGTAATGGTTAAGTAGTCAAACAAGCTATAATGTCACTAAATCAAGAGTTGCTCTAATCAAGTTGATTTCAAGTCCTAATTTGGATTTGTCAGGTACACACTTTTCTTTCACTGGTAGAACGATTTCATCTTTCTCATCAAATGATAACTATTATATAGTGTGTTGCAGAATATAATAGTTATCATATAATAAATATAATAGTTATAATAGTGTGTTGCTTCTTCCTCTATATTGAAGATGGCGTGAAGGTTATTTTAAAAAAGGTCTTTTTCCAATAAAAGGCTTTCAAATTTTAAATTAACAGAATCATTGGCCTCATAATTTAAAAATTTTAAAAATATTTGTTGTGTAAAAATTGTATACCAAAATTTCTTCATGTTTTTTTGTTACATTTTCTTACCTTACGTCACCTTTGTTTTTGTACTATACCAAAAGCAGATTTTTGAGTGTAATTTGCATACGTATTTTTGTTCAGATAATCATGAAAATTATTTTTAAGTAGGTCAACAAATATTAATTTCGATTCATGCGCTAGTCCCCTAATAGTTTAAATCTGACAATCTTTTGTGCCTAGTTTTGAAATAAATTAAACAGGAACATGCAATTGGAAAAAATCGTAAATTGATCAGTTCTATATTTAACTTTACGTAATGTTTTAATAAGAAATTGCATTTTGCGCAAAAATGAACTTTTGATTAAAAAAATATTAAATCACCGAAATTTGAAATAATTAAAAATTAAATATATGAGTTTTAGAAAGGAACATATCCACCACTACCTGCAATGTGTTGGCGTAGGGGTCTTTCTAAAATGTTGAATGAGTTTCACGATATGATTTAGAATTAAGAAGCAAACATGAGAAATCCTTATTCCAGCTTATTTAACCATTTCAGAACTAACTTTCCATATATACATCACTCGTATTTTGTACATTAACTATACTTGCTCACTCGCTTCGAAATAAACTTTTTTAGAGCATATATATTTATTATTTTTAAGAAAGCAGTTATTTTCTTTCTTCAATTTGATTTTTTTAGTATATTTAAGGTTTCAATAAATTATATGCAACTCTAGAAACATTTTTTTATTTCATATATTCCTTTCAATGAGTGAAATACATTAGGTCTGATATATTTCAAGATTTTAAATAGATCGTAAGAAATAAGATAAATATCTTTGGTCACGTATCTTTGTTTTAAGTTAACGTTCAATGTGAAATTATGATTCGTTTGTTTGCTAAAAGTAATGGTACAAAGAAATAATTATTACGTAAAACGTACGTTAAAAGTACATTAAAGTCATAAAACGTACAAAACTTAATGCGCCTAAGCCTTAGTGATCAAAATTTTTAACATTAATGGTTTTTATATTAGGTTTTATTAACATAATTGTAGTCACTACCATGTGAAAATTAGTAGTGAAAGATTGTATAAATGTAATCCGTATTAATTTGTTAATGCATAAGAAGTATTTCATAAATATTGACTTAAGTCATTTTTTTTTATTTTTAAGAAACAATTTCACTTACATATTGTGTATATGTAATAAGCTTCAAAATTTTCTTCAGTTAATTTATAACTCTCAACAAATATCAGAAAGTATGCTAGGGTAAAACTCCCAATTCATTTGTAATTGACGATGTGTCTTTTAATTCTGAACTTCATCAAATAACTAGAACTACAAATAAGCTGACACCTCCTTTTAAAAACTTCCACACCACGTAAACTGGAGGACTTGAGACCTTGTCTAAATTTAAGGTGCATCATTCCCGCTACACGACAGGTCAATAACGGCATCAAGACTCGAAATTACGACTCGACAATAACAACACAGGCCTTGAGTCCGTGACATTGAGCACTAGACTACAGCGTCCTTATTTAACTTACAAATTATGCACAGAGTTAGATGCAACATGCATTACATGATCTTGCGATGTCCTATTGCCTCCAAGTAGAAGTTCAGAAACCCCAAAATGTCTCTTTTTCAATGTTCCAATTTCGAAATGTTCTCAATTTTAAAAAAAGTCACCGATGTTATCGGAGAATAGGTACTTTCACTAATGAATAATTTGGGACGAGAAGAAAAACATAAATGTAAGTCCCAGATCTTAAATTTACGTTAATTACCAAAATGAATGCTTAAAAAACTTGTCACGAACTTCATTCGTATTTGAAATCAACAGTAAGCGTACTAAAGCATAATTGTTATGGAGAAAAAATTTAAGATTATATAAATTGTTTACTTTCATATTTCCTCGCTAATCCTTCAAAAATAAATTTAAGAAAAAAAAACTCTTTAAAAATATCCGTTTTCTTGAACTGGAATAATATATCCTATATTTCCTTTTGAAATTAAAAATGACTGCTTCCATTAAGCAAACACCCCATTCAATAGCTGAAACGGTTAGTGCGAATTTCGAGAAAAGATTAGCATGCAAAGATCGTTTTATTTTCATTTTTCGGAAGAAACAGTAATATTTCTCTAAAGTTTATTAAATCTTGTCAGTCTCACGAGTGTATTAAAAGGGAAAAAAAATTTGTCCTATAAATGACATTTTTCAAGATTTTTGCTTTGCACCGACCATTGTATGTCACCTATCACTCCTGAGGAAGACAATACAAAAGAAACCAATTGATTAGGAGTATTCATTGTACTTTCAGAAATCCGAACTACTACAATCGTTACCGACATTAAATATATCAGTAAAACTATGTACCAGAAGACCAGTGAACCATCTAATGAACCCCTTCCGGGAACGTGAGGAGAATAAAGTCTTACCTCCGAAAACCGTCAAACAGTAGCTGACACACTTATGTGCCCAAACTCTAACCCTACCATCCAATACTGACGCATCCTAAAAAAATGGGGAAAGTAATATAAAGAAATAATTAATAAGAATAGAAGAAAGAGAACAGAAAGGATAAAGAAAAATGAAAGATTTTTTTCTAAAAAAGACCGAAGAAAATAAAAAAAGTTAAAGGAATAGTTTTACAGAGTAGAACTCGCTCAGATATGCAGGGTATTTCGAAACTCATGAGCAAAACTT